>JAINUG010000056.1:1957707-1997707 GCA_029706075.1 Aldrovandia affinis
TGTGTGTGTGTGTGTGTGTGTGTGTGTGTGTGTATATCTGAGTGTGTGTGTGTGTGCCTCAGACATACCTTTGGTATCGGGTTCGAGGGCAGGGGTGAGGGCGTCCCGCTGATCCGCTGCGTCCATGGACACGCCCCTCTCGCGCTTGGCCTTGCTCTTCACCCCTCCCCCCTGCTGGCCGCTCTTCAGCCCAGAGTTCCCTGGAGAGATCTGACTGGGCTTGGCTCCATGGCTCCCCGCCCCCATGCCCTTCGACCCCAGGTTGGGGATCTGGGACTGGGCCCCACTGTTCACTTGCTTGCCATGATTGGTAAGTTTACTGTCGGAGTGCATTTGATTGGCTGAGAATGAGGGAGGTGGTATAAGGGGGGGGCACGGACGTCGGAAACCCGCCGTGTCCCTCAATGAAGCTCTGTCTTCTGATTGGCCCAGCTGGAAGAGGGAGACACACACACACACATATTAAGCTTACCAAACGTGAAATGTGAACACATTTTTTAAATAGATTGGGCGGAGTTAAACCTGCACACCCTGCGGCCCTCCAGGACTGGAGTTAAACCTGCAGACACTGCGGCCCTCCAGAACTGGAGTTAAACCTGCAGACACTGCAGCCCTCCAGGACTGGAGTTAAACCTGCAGACACTGCGGCCCTCCAGGACTGGAGTTAAACCTGCAGACACTGCAGCCCTCCAGAACTGGAGTTAAATCTGCAGACACTGCGGCCCTCTAGAACTGGAGTTAAATCTGCAGACACTGTGGCCCTCCAGGACTGGAGTTAAACCTGCAAACACTGCGGCCTGGATAAGAGCGTCTGCTAAATGCCAAAAATGTAAATGTAAATGCAGGACACTCCTGCTATAGAGGGACAGCAGCTGGGCTTGAGACTGTAAACAGGTGGCTGTATTGAGGTCAGCCAGCCTGCAGGGCGGCTCCACTCACCTCACTCAGACGCTCAGCTGATACTGGCCCAGGGGTGGACAACACAGGGGAGCATGCTCTCTATCGGGCCTCTTCACTGACCCCCCCACTGCGCTGCGAGAGAGGGAGAGAGGGGGTCACATCGTGAGGGCCCGTTTACAAGGGAAGGCCTGGAGCACAACCACAGAGTTTCACCTTTTGCTGTTTGACGAAATCTGGACACAGCCGTGCTGATGAACGTTAAAGATCAGCTGCATTTGTACAGAGCGTGAGCACAGCTTCAGTGTGAAGAGGGTAAAAGAATAAAAAGGACGCCGGGTGAAAAGAGCAGCACCACTCGAAGGGACAGAGGGAAATAAAAAAGAAAGAAAATAAGTTGGCCAACAGGGGAGGAGCCTGCTGGGATGCCAGGAATCCAAGCTCCTCCCCTCAGGTTTTCTAACCACAAAACAGCACCCCACGTTCCTCTTTCTCTCTCTCCCTCTTTTCCTCTTTCAGACACACACACACACACACACACACACAGAGCACAGCACGTGCATGTGTGTATGTGTGTATGTGTGTGTGTGTGTGTGCATGCATGTGTCTGTGTGTGCGTGTGTGTGTGCGTGCGCCTGCCGATTGCATGTGAAAGAAATGGGAATTTGTAATGGGAAACAAACCCAAATGATTAGAAACTGGAACCTTCTCAGATTTGACCAGTTGCACGCCCATGAACAAATTGGGAAGGAAAAATAAATAATTCAGTAAAAGTCTGAAATGCAGAACACATGGTGCACGCTAACAGCATCTGCAGCAGCGCCACTCATTCAACACTACATCAGAGAAACAAACTACACCAATGTGTATGACATTCTTTCAGCTTTCTGCTGGGCCAGTCGCAGCCAAAGGAGAGAGAGAAAGAAAGAGAGAGAGAGAGAAAGGGAGAGAGTAAGGAAGAGAGAAAGGGAGAGAGGAAGGGAGAGAGGAAGGAAGAGAGAGAGAGAGAGAGAGAGAGAGAGGAGAGAGAGAAAGAGAGGGAAAGGGAGAAAGAGAGAAAGAGAGGAAGGAAGAGAAGAAGAAAAAGAGAAAGGGAGAGACAGACAGACAGAGAGACAATAAATTAGACATCTACCAAACTCTAAGCAGAGACTACTCCCTGGCAGAATACCTTGTCAGAATAAAAGACACCGAACAAAGGCACACATTAATGATGTACAGACTCAGTGACCACAGCCTTGCCATCAAAACAGGCCACCACAAAAAGACCTGGAGAGAACAGGCTGTGTGATCACTGCAACCTGGCAGAGGTGGAAACTGAGGTCCACTTCCTACTCACCCGCCTCTTACCTCCCCATCAGAGATAAATATTTCCCAAAGTTTTTTGCCCTTATAAACAAATATCAAAACCTGCCAGGCAGAGACAAATTAAGAATAATCCTTGGGGAAGTTACTATTGCAATAAAGGTGGCAGCTCAATGCATCTCTGCCTGTCATAATTTGAGAGAGGGTGTGGGCTAAATGTTCTGTTCTATGCTTATATATGGCTTATATGGAATAGAGGTTCCATAATCTGTTTGTTAAAATTCTGTAATGTGGGGTATATATGTGTGGGAGGGGGTGGGTTGTTTGTTAGAGAGAGAGAGAGAGAGAGAGAGAGAGAGAGAGAGAGAGAGAGAGAGAGAGAGAGAGAGAGAGAAAGAAAGGGTGTGACCCACTCAGCCATACAGTGGGTCAGACACCAAGGATGGAGATATTTATAGTCCCTGGGTAGACTGAAGAGTGAACGCTTACACGTGTGTGCGTATGTGTGTATACGTGTGTGTGTATGTGCGTGTATGTACGTGTGTGTATATGCGTATATGTGTATGTGTGTGTGTGTGTGTTTGTGTGCATGTATGTGTATGTGCATATGTGTGTATGTGTGTGTGTGTGTGTGTGTGTGTAGGGGGGCGTGTGAGACAGGCTTCAGCCCAGCCCTGAGGACAGCGTGCTGAGAACACGGCGTGTGGCCAGAGTGTCTCTTTACTGCCATGAAGCGAGCGGAATGCTGACAACATGCTAACAGCGCGTGCACACTGCATTAGAGCATGGAGCCGCTTTAAACGCGGACCCACACAGCGCTGATCTGGGATCAGGTTTCCCCTGTCTATGTCCTAACATTATCCATTATGAGCTAAAAGGCCAAACTGATCCAAGATCGGCATTCCTAGTCTGAGACGCTTTATCAATATGGGCCCTTGTCTCTGTTCCCTCAACAGAACGACCTTTTATCTTTTCGTTGTTCACCTCAAGGACAACTTCATTTTAGTTCACTTCTATCAGAGCTGAGCGGCTTTTATATTTCAAGTTGAACCACAGGCAAACTAAGTATCGCTATGATTGACTGAACGGGTGAACAAAGACTTCCAGAAGCATCCAGGTGATTTGGTGCACTGCACTGAAACAGCCTACATACCCACAAGATCAATACATCAATTCAGCTCATAGACAAAGTTCATAGACACAGCTCATACACAGTTAATAGACACAGCTCATAGACAGTTCGTAGACACAGCTCATAGACTGTGGCTCAAGAGGAGGGTCCACATCGCTCTGCTGTGAACGTTGTGAGGATGTGTGGTGTAGAGGGCACTGTGGGCTACCCCCGTGTGTGACTTCACTCGCAAAGGAACCAAAGAAATCTCTGCTTTTTAAACGGGTTAGGAGGGGGTGGAGCATGTTGTGCCTCATGTCAGAAGACTGAGAAATATTTCAATTACATGGCAAAACGTGTGACAAAACAGAGCATGTGTTAAATGAATCATCATGTATGAGTGTTTATCATCATGTGAGTATTGTAGGGGTGATACAGACATGTGTGTGAGTATTGTAGGGGTGATACACAGATGCGTGTGTGAGTATTGTAGGGGTGATACACAGACGCGTGTGAGAGTATTGTAGGGGGTGATACACAAACGTGTGTGTGAGTATTGTAGGGTGTGATACACAGACGTGTGTGAGTATTGTAGGGGTGATACACAGACGTGTGTGTGAGTATTGTAGGGTGATACACAGACGTGTGTGTGAGTATTGTAGGGGTGATACACAGGCGTGTGTGTGAGTATTGTAGGGGTGATACACAGACGTGTGTGTGAGTATTGTAGGGGTGATACACAGACGTGTGTGTGAGTATTGTAGGGGTGATACACAGACGTGTGTGTGAGTATTGTAGGGGTGATACACAGACGTGTGTGTGAGTATTGTAGGGGTGATACACAGACGTGTGTGAGTATTGTAGGGGTGATACACAGACGTGTGTGTGAGTATTGTAGGGGTGATACACAGACGTGTGTGTGAGTATTGTAGGGGTGATACACAGACGTGTGTGAGAGTATTGTAGGGGTGATACACAGACGTGTGTGTGAGTATTGTAGGGGGTGATACACAGACGTGTGTGTGAGTATTGTAGGGGTGATACACAGACGTGTGTGTGAGTATTGTAGGGGTGATACACAGACGTGTGTGTGAGTATTGTAGGGGTGATACACAGACGTGTGTGTGAGTATTGTAGGGGTGATACACAGACGTGTGTGAGTATTGTAGGGGTGAATAGACGTGTGTGTGAGTATTGTAGGGGTGATAGAGACGTGTGTGTGAGTATTGTAGGGGTGATACACAGACATGTGTGAGTACTGTAGGGGTGAATAGAGACGTGTGTGTGAGTATTGTAGGGGTGATACACAGACGTGTGTGTGAGTATTGTAGGGGTGATACACAGACGTGTGTGAGTATTGTAGGGGTGATACACAGACGTGTGTGAGTATTGTAGGGGTGATACAGACGTACTGTGTGTGAGAGTATTGTAGGGGTGATACACAGACGTGTGTGAGAGTATTGTAGGGTGATACACAGACGCGTGTGAGAGTATTGTAGGGGTGATACACAGACGTGTGTGAGAGTATTGTAGGGGTGATACACAGACGTGTGTGTGAGTACTGTAGGGGTGTTCGCTCTGGTGTCCTGGCCAAATTCCCACAAAACTGCTTCTCTACACCCCACGCCACCTGATCATCCCACCTATTCACACTTGCATGAACCGCACACACACACACACCTCATGGGGAGTGCACCTGTTGCCTGAGTATCACCTGACAGAGTGACCTCTGAACTCTCCTCACTGGGGGGGGTTCTCAAAAGTAAACAAGGTGAGACAGCCTGACCTGCGGAGGCCTCAGGTTTCACCATCACCCCCTCCGTAAAATAAGACTAGAACAACAGCAGCCTGCACACTGGAACTCGGCCGGATACACCACAAGCTTCGGTAACCATGGCCGACAAACTGCTTTCTGCATAGCGACTCCTCGCCTGCACTCAACGAGCATGATCCACTGCTTTCAGGAACAATTAACCCTGAAATATGCAGAAGTGGAAATAGAATATTACTAAATGATACATGATGTGGACAGGTTTAAGAGAAAGTGGTGCATTGTGGGGGCGGTTTGTGTGGCAGGTAATGAAGGGCTGGAGGTGTGTTTGGGGCGAGTGCTCTGTTTTTAGTTTTTTAGCTCCTTTTTAACTGTGGTGATTTGAGTTTGTGTGTGGGGGTGGGGGTGGGGCTGTGTGGATTAGGATGGAATATTGTTTCTGTTTTATGGAACGGTGGAAAGCTTCTCTCTCTCTCCCTGCAGTGTGTCGTTTCCTCTCTCTCTCTCTCTCTCTGCAGTGTGTTTCCTCCCCCCCTCTCTCCCTGCAGTGTTTCCTCCCCCCGTGTCTCTCTCCCTGCAGTGTGTGGTTTCCTCTCTCTCTCTCTCCCCTGCAGTGTTGTTTGTTTCCTCTCTCTCTCTGCAGTGTTTCCTCCCCCCTCTCTCTCTCTCTCTCTCTCTCTCTCTTTGCAGTGTTTCCTCTCTCTCTCCTCCCTACAGTGTGTTTCCCCTCTCTCTCTCTCTCCTCCCTGCAGTGTGTTGCTTCCCCTCTCTCTCTGCCTGCAGTGTGGTTTCCTCTCTCCCTCTCTGTCGTTTGTTTGAGGACTGAGACGGAGGGTTACTACAGGTCATCTCCCTCCTGTGTCACGACCTCTGTGTGTATGAATGTGAGACCATATTTCTGTGTGACCTCATTCCAAGCCAATTCAAACCTTTTCAGTAAAGGCACAAAGTAAGTATACAGCCGTATAATCACGCAGTTTTGGCCTTTTCACACTGTACTGTTCCTTACTGATAAAGCAATGATGGATGTGTTTGTAGAAGAGTGGCTCACCAGAACAAGTGTGCCCCCTGCCTGCACCCACAATGCACAGCCCCCACATATCCAGGGGGGAGGTTGCTATGACACCCAAAATATGATATGAGAAAATGTGGTCTTTCAGAGGCTTGTTTACATGCCAGAGAGGAGGGAAACAAAGTACAGCAATGGAGGGAGAGATGAGTGTTTATGAGTGTTCATACCCCATATGAGTGTTTATGAGTGTCCATACCCTGTATGACTGTTTATGAGTGTTCATACCCTGTATGACTGTTTATACCCCGTATCAGTATTTTCATTTTCCCCTTTTCCCCCAATACCTCTGTGTGTATGTGTATGCATAATACAGAATACATAAAGGCCCGTCCTCATCATTAGGTATACTTATGCTCTTATTTGTGCTTCTAGCATCTAGAAGCATCTAGAAGTTTCTGAATATTTATGTGATATGCTGTCTCACCCCACTTAGTGGAATGCACTTGTTGGATAAGAGCGTCTGCTAAATGACTTGTGAGTGAAAACTCGTTTTTCTCGACCTGGATGAGGACAGATGCAAAATAAAGAAATAACACATACGAGTTACGACAAAGACATCGGGTCCAGTCAACGGCTGAATGAACGAGAATGAGCACGTGAATGAATGAGTGAAGGAATGAACAGATGAACGGGTGAGAATGAACACATGAATGAATGAGTGAAGGAATGAACACGTGAATGGGTGAGTAGCAGCTGAGGAACAGGAAGCACCGAGAGATCTCACGCGAGACGGAGACGGAGAGAGGGAATGTCGGTGGAGAACGACAGAGAGAAAAACGAAAGAGTGGCTGGGACGAAGATCGGACGGAGAGTGGAACGAGCTGTGGACAGAGTGAATCGAGACCCAGCCAAGAAAAACTAACTCGAGTCATGGGTTATGGGAGGAGATGCTGTTAATAGAGTCTCTATAACAACTGTGTGAGTGTGTGCATCCGTGTGTGTATGTGTGTGTGTGTGTGTGTGTGTGTGTATGTGTGTCTGTGTATATGTGTGTTTACATGCCTGAATATGTGTGTCTGTGTACATGTGTGAGTGAGAGAATCTGTGTGTGTGTGTGTGTGTGTGAAACACTCGCATAACACGTTTAGGCAATTTACTACCTTTTCGCTGTACTTGTAAGTTTGCATATTTGTATAGTGTGTACATTTGCGGGCCCGTTTCCCTCGATTGGCGTGCCGTGTGCATGCCTTGATGCCGGGTTCGTTGCGATGGCGTGTGCGGGAGTGCGTTACCACTTCATGCGCTCTGGTAACGAGACCGTGGTGTGTGATCACATGAGGTGCGCTGTGGGTGCTGCCATTTCAGACGGGTCATTTAGGTGGTTCAAGGCGGCAGGCCTTCGATCCTCGGTTAAGCTCTTTGAGTCATTACATTTTACATTTACATTTTAAAGCATTGGGCTGCGGAATGTGTTACATTATCACTACAGCACTGTGGTGCAATTGTTCTTTATTCTCAGGTCATTGTCCTGCAGTGCATATTAATACATATGTGTGTGTTACTGTGCAGAGTAATGCTAATGCGCACACTAACGATATACTAGTATTATTGCACACTGGTAATACGCATGTCAGTGGAGATGCGTATTGTTGATATTACTTTGGTAATTACTGATGCATCATTTTATTGTGGATATTGCTTGGCACTGTATTGTATTGATTGTATTGGTCCTTACCATTTCCTTGCTTATTTGTTTTACAGAACCAAATGTGTGTCTGTGTGTGTGTGTGTGTACAACAATGTCTGTACAACAGTGCCAAACCTCAGTAAAACTGCCTTAACTCCTCCCTCTTGTGTCCTGGCCGACACCCTGGGGGCAAACAGTCCTGTCATCCCCCTCCCTGTGTGTTTGTGTGCGCACAGCACATGCGTGTTCATGTGTGCGCGCTTTGTGAACACTAACCCTCGTACGTGTGGCATGTTATACCATGACTGCACAGGGAGCGAGGGAGGCACTGGCATTGGGGAAGGGCAGGTTATTTTTACAGACAGACACAAAAGAGTGCTCCACAGCTGGAGGGGGGAGTAGGCTACTGTACCCCAGCCCTGTGGGGGCTCCCCACGGAAGACAGTATTAGTTTCAGGACAGTACAGTACAGGCTTCACTCTGCATGAGGAGGGAGGGGGGTCAAGGGTTGTATCCCTCCCAAGTCATTCTGGGAGGGCAGCCAACTAGAGCAAGGAAAACAGACCAAGCTGTAGTCGTGGGACAGACAGCTGGGACACAGTTTGAATGAGTGAGGAAAAAGAGGGGGAGCTGACAGACAGAAGCTGTTCTGTGAGTAAGTACCAAACAGAGAAGAGCAGGAGAGGGATGCCAAGGTCAGGAAAGGCAGAGGGGGGGGGGTCTGTGATGGGGGGGGGGGTGGGTACAGAAGGGCATATCGTGTGAGTTTGAGCATGGCCGGGTCTCCATGAGACACAAAACCCAAATCCCTCATAAACGACAAAGATGAGCCCGTGCCAACCCGTTCCCTCCCCCTTCAGGCCCGCTCTCTGCCCAAACCGCCGTGCTCCCAGCATGCAGTCCGCACAAACCTTCTCTATATCACATTATTTTTTAATTGGCCACCTCCGTAGCCCGTCGTGTAACTCGGCCCCAAGCTCTTGGATCACCTGACTAGATAAGAGACTCTTTGTCAGCAGCGTGCCGAATCCTCCGGCCTCGCTCTTTCGCTCACAACGGGGACCTTTCAGGCCTGGCCCAGCATCCGCAGACAAACCGCCAGCACGTGCTCCAAATTTTGACAAAACCGAGGCGCATGCCCGCCGATACCGCATCGTAATCACCTCGGCGGGTTCTGCGATTACGCTGTCTGACGTGGTCGAGATTCACACTGCCCAAAGCACCGCGTCTCGTGTTAGCGGGATTCTGGGGGCGGCACAAGGACGGGTGAAACCAGAGGGGTGGGCGGCAGTCCAAAAACATCAAAGGCCGCCATCTAGAGGGCAGGCCTGTGAGAACAGGGGGGTCCCCTCATCACGGCGTGTCTGTACTCTGTGAGAACGGGGGGGTCCCCTCATCACGGCGTGTCTGTATTCTGTGAGAACGGGCGTGTCCCCTCATCACGGCATGTCTGTATTCTCTCCGCTCCTCTAACAGCCTGGCTCAGAACTCTAACAGGGACCAAGAGGGCGGCGCGGCGACAAATCCAACCCCGTCCCAAAATCTCCACCCGCGGGCGGCCCTGCCCTCAGAGGTGAGCGAGCTCATTTGACCGCACATCCTCAGAATGTTAGTTCAGCGTCCGGTGGAACCTCAGCTCGTGTTGTGTGACACAAGACGTGCAAGACCAGCTACTGAGCAGCATTCAGCAACCGGTTTGACAAACAGTGGCCGGCTAAGTGTGCTAACTGGGTACAAAAAAAAAGCCTTGATCGCTGCCTTGAAGTACTTCCTTCAATTGCAGAGCCCTTGTGGGGCCAGGGATCCACTTTCCCTGCCCAGTGGCTTCCTGCAATCTGACTGATTCTACCAAGTGTTAGCCAGTGTTATGTTATAGGCCAAAGGTCGAACACCTCCCATAGGAATCTCACCTGAATGAGATCATGATTCGTCAGAAGTGACCATTGGTCTATTAGCAAAGTCTATTACCATAAGGTTTTGAGCAGCCTGGTCAGACTACTAGTGCCATAAAGGTTATGAGCAGCCTGGTCAGCCTGGTCAGGCTCATAGTGCCGTCAAGGTTATGAGCAGCCTGGTCAGACTCATAGTGCCGTCAAGGTTATGAGCAGCCTGGTCAGGCTCATAGTGCCTGGTCGTCATAGTGCTGTAGGTTATGAGCAGCCTGGTCAGACTCATAGTACTGTAAGGTTATGAGCAGCCTGGTCAGGCTCATAGTGCCGTAAGGTTATGAGCAGCCTGGTCAGACTCATAGTGCCGTAAGGTTATGAGCAGCCTGGTCACTCATAGTGCCGTAAGGTTATGAGCAGCCTGGTCAGGCTCATAGTGCCGTAAGGTTATGAGCCCGACAAGTGAGGCCACATCCTGCAGACCTAGGCACGCGTGGGCCAATCTGCTATCCGTCGAACCATAACTCCGCAATGAGAAGTAGCCGTCAATCCGAGTGTCTTTTATCTCAGCATGTGAAGAGCGGGGCCATCACCACCCACAGGCGCTCAGTTATACAGTGTTAACCGTGTGCTGTCAAAACTGTGTGGCTCCCCGAGCAGATCCTGTTGTGTGTGTGGGGTGTGTGGCTAGGCCTGGCCAATCTGATCCTGTTCTGAGAAGTTGTGTGGCAGCCTGAGCAGACCCTGTTCTGTACAGTGTGTGCAGCCTGGTGCAGATCCTGGCTCCCTGAGTGGCTCCCTGAGATGATCCCTGTTCTGTGTGGGGTGTGCTGGCCCTGAGCCGACCCTGTTCTGTGGCTCCCTGAGATGACCCTGTTCTGTGTGGGGTGTGTGGCTCCCTGAGAGGACCCTGTTCTGTGTGTGGCTCCCTGAGACGACCCTGTTCTGTGTGTGGGGTGTGTGGCTCCCTGAGCAGACCCTGTTCTGTGTGTGGCTCCCTGAGAGGACCCTGTTCTGTGTGTGGGGTGTGGGGCTCCCTGAGCAGACCCTGTTCTGTGTGTGGGGTGTGTGGCTCCCTGAGATGACCCTGTCTGTGTGTGGGGTGTGTGGCTCCCTGAGCAGACCCTGTTCTGTGTGTGGGGTGTGTGGCTCCCTGAGATGACCCTGTCTGTGTGTGGGGTGTGTGGCTCCCTGAGCAGACCCTGTTCTGTGTGTGGGGTGTGTGGCTCCCTGAGCCGACCCTGTTCTGTGTGTTGGGTGTGTGGCTCCCCGAGCAGACCCTGTTCTGTGTGTGGCTCCCTGAGCAGACCCTGTTCTGTGTGTGGGGTGTGTGGCTCCCTGAGATTATCCTGTTCTGTGTGTGGCTCCCTGAGCAGACCCTGTTCTGTGTGTGGGGTGTGTGGCTCCCTGAGATTATCCTGTTCTGTGTGTGGCTCCCTGAGCAGACCCTGTTCTGTGTGTGGCTCCCTGAGACGACCCTGTTCTGTGTGTTCTGTGTGTGGCTCCCTGAGCAGACCCTGTTCTGTGTGTGGGGTGTGTGGCTCCCTGAGCAGACCCTGTTCTGTGTGTGGGGTGTGGGGCTCCCTGAGCAGACCCTGTTCTGTGTGTGGGGTGTGGGGCTCCCTGAGAGGACCCTGTTCTGTGTGTGGGGTGTGGGGCTCCCTGAGACGACCCTGTTCTGTGTGTGGGGTGTGGGGCTCCCTGAGAGGACCCTGTTCTGTGTGTGGGGCTCCCTGAGGGACCCTGTTCTGTCCCTGTGGCTCCCTGAGAGGACCCTGTTCTGTGTGTGGGGTGTGGGGCTCCCTGAGACGACCCTGTTCTGTGTGTGGGGTGTGGGGCTCCCTGAGACGACCCTGTTCTGTGTGTGGGGTGTGTGGCTCCCTGAGACGACCCTGTTCTGTGTGTTCTGTGTGTGGCTCCCTGAGCAGACCCTGTTCTGTGTGTGGGGTGTGTGGCTCCCTGAGACGACCCTGTTCTGTGTGTGGGGTGTGGGGCTCCCTGAGCAGACCCTGTTCTGTGTGTGGGGTGTGTGGCTCCCTGAGACGACCCTGTTCTGTGTGCAGTGGGTCAAAAGCATGAGCCGGTGGAGCAGCGTATCCTGTCTACAGAGGGACGACCGTTCACATTCCTGCACTGTCACAATTTGCACGCCTCAGCTTCACGCAAATACAGTATTCACACACATATGATATGGAGACGGCGTACACATCGCTAAGCAAATGCACAGCAGAGCTCCTGGAGCTGGTAAAGGGGCTGGGACACTGGTGCGGCCCTCTGTGGCAACTGAGTCCATCTCAGGCCGGATCGAGTTGCAGACCCTGTTCTGTGCTATAAATAAACAGGCAGGCAGGATATCTCACTCACAGCAAACACTGAACCGGAGGCTCAAGCCGTGCAGTAAGCGTGCCAAGGAAAACCCAGTGCACTGCATTTCACACCCTGCTCCGTCAAACCATGGGGAGACCCGGGCCTGATTGAGCACTTATCACGGGGCTCAGCATCGATTCAGAAATGAAGTAGTCAGAGATTCCAATATTCTCTCTCACACTCACACTCACGCCGTTATAATTAGCATAGATTTGACTTATTACAACTTCATATTGTATTAGATAGATTTGCTCAGATGGCCGTTTGTTTCAATTGATTCTCAAACCTGAGCTCAGAAGGAGACCACGTTATTTTATTTCCACAGTACACAGAATGAACGTTTTCGTATGTGACCACGATTTTTAAATCCGTGGTCACATACAATCGAGACAGCCAATGTCATCTGTACAGTTTGTTACGTTTTGGGTCAAGCAGGACGCGACGTGCGATTCAGCTGTCAGACAAAAACACAAGCCCAACATACGTCACCGTGGCCTTGGGGAGCAAGGCAGGAAACTGAAAATGACAAATAAAGTGCCATTATCATTGTGTCGGTGATAGTTCAGCTGCCTACGCGCTTGGAATCATAACTCCGCCGAACCACAGTCTTGGCGAGCTCATAACATGTTGGCTTCCTGCGTAGCACTGTTTTCACACCCCCTGAACAGCGCGCCAGCTTTTCTTCAACAAGTTCTTGGAACCAGCTAAATATCTTGCTAGCACGTTACCGTTGGTTCAATCTGCAGTTAATTTGCTAACTGGCTTGGTAACTTCCAAGAATACAGCTTGCAGAGTTCACATTTTTAATGTTGTTTATGTATTACCTGATCGATGTATTCGTCTCTACAATGTATTCACCGTGTCCCCTTGTCCCAAAATAATCTGGTTTCCAGTAGCGGTTCTTTCATAGCTTGCAGGCTACTAACGTTAGATAACACTGGACACATCAGTCCAACCACACTGTCTCGGGAGGGTGAGAGAGATTCCACTGTTTGTCTACCAAACTAGCTGGCTAAAGTTAACCAACCCGTGCAATACTGTAGCTTGCGAACAAGTTAAATGGATGCATGTAAATTAACGACCTGTGTGGTAGTCGTATCCATTGCGTATACGAAAGTATCGTAGAAACTGTTATTTCTTGTCATGGAGCAACACTTGCGAACTATCAACATGTACTGATGTTTTTGACACCGAGTTGGTTGTCTAGCTAGTAAACCTTAGCTAATCTGACATTTTTCCTCGGTTCTTCCTGTCTGTACACAGGTAACGGTAGCTAGTTTTCCAGCTAACCAAAGTCAGAGATACTGTCTCGCCAGGTCGCCAAATCAGTTTAAACATCTAGTGCTAGCTAACGAACGCTCTTTGGACAACACCGTCAAAACTTGTCTCCGTGTCGATAAATCAGCCTCAGCTATGTCGCTGCTAAACAAGGGTTCGTTTTAAGCTAATGGCCAATAGTTAGTTGGCTAGCAGCTAACTAAGTGACGTGTATTTGTGCAGCTAACGTTGGCTAGCACGAGTAGGGTTAACCTCGTTCAACTTGTGGTATTTCGCCAGCCACAGACACCGAATTCCTGAACTCTGAAGTACCTATTTTGCTTAACTAGCGAACTGACAAATTCCCTCACTATAACATATGTGTTCAGTAGCTATCTTACTACCCTCAGATGTTAAAAAATGTCGGTCAGCAGTACATATTTCAATGAGAAATCAACTGACAGAACCAACACTATACTGTAGCTAGCCAGACAGCTTGGCTATATTGCTGTAGGAGTTCACCGCGCCAGATCGCCAGCCAGCGTTAGATGCGGTCGTTGTGATTTTGTAATCAACACACAAAACACATCGCTAGATACGATAGATTCGCTAATCGCCTAACAAACTGCCCGAAGTAAACCCGGTTCGGTAGAATAACGACACAAAATGACTTCGGTCACACGGAGGAAGTTCAGGCCTGATCAGCAGGCTAACTAGCTAAGCTACCCAGCGAGGATATGGTGGGCTAGGTTGCTAGCTAAATTAGCTAGTTATCCTAAATCTAGCCTGCAGCACGCATTGTGGTGTGATTTAGCTATGGCTAGCTAACCTAGCCTGGAAGCTAGGTAGCTAGCTAGTCAGGGCGATTTAAGAAAGAAAATGATCTGTTAGCTGAGAATGCAATGTGTCGCCAACTGCTGCATCGAGCTGCATGGCTCCTGTGGCGGTGTATGCCGGACCCGTTGTCTTCCTACCTCATTCAGTTGTGCGAGGCCGATGTCAAAAGTGACGGCCAGCCGACATCCCCTGAACTGGCCGCCACGGCGAGCCTGGCGCCGCTGCCACAGCGAGAAGCGCTCCGCGCTTTACACACCACTTCGGGCTGGCGATGTTCTGATCGGTGCGCTGCTCGGGTCAGGGCTGCTTGTGGTAAAGAAGACGGTCGTTTCGGGCTTGTATTTACGGCTGGAAATGGAAGACGAGTCCCTGAGAAGGAAGCGGCTCATGACTCCTCTGCTGGAGACGAAGAAGGGCAGAGCGCACGGTCTGCTTATTACGGAGAGTCCATAGGTACCGCCACACACCACCGTACACAGCGAGTTTCAGTCGCTAGCGCTAGCTACCCAGCGGGCTATTCAGAAGCACACACACTCGCGCACCACTGAAGTCATGATGTCCAGCTCTCTACCACCTCTATAGAAAACCCCAATCTTACGATAATCAGCCCATGACAATATACAGAAAGTTGTTTACCAAATTGCTTAATGATACACATATTAACATTGCCAAAATGATTGCAGTTAAATGTAGCCTTAATTTATTTCGGGTTGGTGTTATTTAACTAGCTAGCTGGGTTTAAATTGTATTTTTTTATTATTATTATTATTAGTAGTAGTAGTAGTATTGAAAGCAGCCGGTTGACAACAGGACGAGGTTGCCAAACTTATATGCAACAATTTATAGTAACTCAGATGCCACCTTTGGATCGGTGGATGTTCATGCCGACGTTAAAACTCCGAATCTTTCAGGTGCATTTAAGTGCAGTTTCCATAAAACGACAGGCACGAGATGGAATCTAGATTTTTGTTAAATCGACGCGCGTTCTACGGGTGAATATTAATAACTATAAGGCCTAGCCCACTTGTGGACCAGCTCCAATCACCCCAGTTTGTACGGTTACAAATTAAGGTTGCTACATTTTACATTTTAAGCATTTAGCAGACGCTCTTATCCAGAGCGACTTACAAGATGTGCATAAATACATGGTAGGAACAAACATAGTTCGCGCAAGTGATCAGTGCAGTAATACAACGATAGACATCATTGCAGGCAGCTGCGTACCATACCTGTAACACTGGGAAGGAAAAGGTTGGTCATTTTTTGTATTTTTTAATTGAGGAAGCAGGCAGTAGTGTTGAGCAAGTAGGCAGTGGTGATGACAATTAGCTAGATATACAGAATTCAGTGGTAGTGGAGTCTGAAAAGGTGAGATCGCAAGTGATTCCGTGGTCCTGACCGACTGCGGAAGGTCGTTCCACCACCGAGGGGTCAGGACATAGAAGAGACGAGACCGCGAGGAGCGGATGGGACAGTCAGTTTGCCAGAGGAAGCGGAGCGGAGGGGTCTGGGAGGGGTGTAGGGAGTGGTGAGTGACTGGAGGTATGGGGGAGCAGTACCTCTAGCCGCTTGAAAAGCAAGCACCAGTGATTTTAATCTGATGCGTGCTGCGATGGGGAGCCAGTGCAGAGGGGTGACGTGGGTGAACTTTGGCTAGTTGAACACCAGGCAAGCGGCAGCATTCTGGACTAGTTGCAGTGGCTTGATGGCACAGGCCGGTAGGCCTGCCAGCAAGGTATTGCAGTAGTCCAGACGTGAGATCACCAGGGCCTGGACCAGGAGTTGTGTGGGCTCTTGGGTGAGAAACGGTCAGATCCTCCGGATGTTGTGGAGGGAGAATCAGCAGGTCCGAGTGATTGCTGCAATGTGGCCCAAGAAGCACAGCTGGTTGCCCAGGGTCACTCCAAGACTCCTAGCAGACTGGGACAGAGACACTATGGAGCCTTCCACGGTGATTGAAACATCAATCATCGGGGAGCCCTTCGCTGGGAGGAAGAGCAGCTCTGTCTTCCCCAGGTTCAGCTTCAGGTGGTGGGTGGACATCCATACAGAGATGTCGGCCAGGCATGCAGAGATCCGTGCCGGGACCTGGATCTCAGATGGAGAGAAGGAGAGAAAGAGTTGAGTGTCATTGCTTTTATAGTGTTGCCGTTTTTCATCTAAGTAATGTAAGGTTAACCTCCCCCTTTCACATAGATTCAAATTGTTGTAATTCTCTTCTGTTCAAGTGTGATGTTAGGGTGTAGGTTACTGAAATACATGTTGAACCCTCGTAGTAATTCACTAATTTGGTTATTCTTGATGCGCACCCATGCTGTATTCTTTGTATTTGTACTCCACAAATAGGGCTCTACAAACTCTAGACTATGGGTTCCCAAACTTGTAGAGCACAGGATCCACTTTGTCTGAGACCCATCCCTTATTACAATGAATCCTGTTCAAATATGAAATAGCTTGTTTTCAACGTATGTCTAAACAACTACATGTAAATAGTGCAGGTCCTGAATTTTGAATGAAGCAAGTGTGCATCTTAGCTTGCGCACATATACTGTATTTGTACTATTTGTTTGTGTGGCTGATTAACTATGATCCTGCTCACCACACCAAACCTGATTCAAGGAGGAGGCTTGACTGAATATCTTTGATCAAATCGAATAAGCTTATCACATCCATCATAAATCAGAGACAAGGCTTGCTAGTCATAAGGCCTCTTGGACTAGCATTGTTTCTTCTCTCAAAGTTAGATTTTAATTTGTCAGAAATAACAGCAGTGCAAAGATCCAATTGACACCTGAAGTTGGGTTTGGATAGCTGATAGTAGAAAGACGGCCAGGATCAAGTTATCTAACGTGACTGGAGTACGATATCCGAGGTAAGGGCTCCCTCTGTTGGTGGAAGACATAAATGCATGTCTCATTGGCGGTGCTTGTTCCATGATTGGTTTACAGATCGGGGTCCAACACTTGAAATCTGAAGCACTTGCGTGCCTTTAGTGGTGTTACGGAGTGGAAATTACGCGTTGGCCCAAGTACACGACAAACATTAAACATGTAAATGATTCATAAATACTATTCCTTCAAGACAGACTATACTATGCAAAACTATTTAAAATCCCTGCATGTGTATTGCTAATGAAGAAGGATATTGTGTGTTTATATTGAGTATACACCATGTACACCTTTCCTCCAATATGTACCATATTGTGTAAATTAGTAACACTCATGAATAAATGTTTTTTTTCTCAATAATATCCCTCAGCACCTTTTTCAATGTATTTGTCATTTTAAAATAGTAATTTAAGGGGGTTCCTAAAATGCACACATTTATGCCTATTTCTATTTAGTATGGATGTGCATAATCAAATCCAATCTCTGTGTAGAAGTATATATGCCTGCCTCCTTTGTTTCTTCTCCATATGCGGATGATGATGATAATAATTCACGATTATTATTATTGTAATAATAAAAATGATAATGCAAATGTTTGTGTTGTCCAGTAGAAAACAAGCTCTACTCATCCTTTGTCTTATGGGGCGTTGTTACATCACCGTTAACACTGAGATTTCAACACCGAGCCCTCAGGACTGAGAGGACTGGTGCTGGAGAGCTCCCAGGAGAGCAGAGAGGCACATTCATAGTGATGTGTGTGTGTGTGTGTGTGTGTGTGTGTGTATATGTGTGTGTTTGTGTGTGTGCGTGTGCGTGTATTTGTGTTTGTTTGTTTGTGTGCGTGTGTGTAAATGAATCTTTCCTTGGCTTGGTCTTCATGCCGAATACTGAGTTTGTATTATGTTCAACCCTGAATTGATTATTCATTCACTCACTCTGGGAGGCCGAGAAACAGAACAGGCAAGGACACGGTTGGTATGAATAAAAAAAACAGCACAAAAATCCTTTCATAAATAAATAAACATTAGAAAGAATGACCAACAAATAGTCGAGAGAACCTTTCTTCAAAATCAAAGAAGTGTTCCTACAGTTTTTTGTCTAAATTAACTTTTTATATTTGAGACATTTTGGGGAGAAATTCAAGGGTATGATGAGTGACATGACAAGGGTTTTAGACAGAACCTTCGACCTCAATCTGACTATACGAGGTGAGCCTTTCAGTGCGCAGTATCCTCTGGTTTGTGTATAACATGGGGGCTGACTCCGTTAGCTGAGAATACGAGGACCGGAGAGAGAGACCCAAAGACCCACATAATGGGAGGAGAGGGGTCAAGAGAAGAGAAGTAGAGAGAAGACCGCGGGGAATGAAAGATACACAGGGAGAGCGGGAGGGAGAGGTAGGGAGAAAATGGTGTTGTCATGGAAACTGGCAAGGATTTGAAGGCCAAAACAAGAATGTAAATTGGTTTACCCTCACAGGGACTATAACGGAGTAGGTAACTTTAGAGGGGGGGTGAGTTGAGCGCACTCAAAGAGGTGGTTAAAAGGAGAGGAGGCAAAACAACAATGAAAACAATCTGAAATTATCCTGTTCCTTAGAATGAAAGGTTAGCTAATCAAATCCGGCAAATCTGTATCTGAAATAAAGAAAGCAAATTATACGCACAGGGTATAAACAGCTCACGCCTTTGAGAGATAAACAGCAAGTTGAGGCAATCTGAAGAAAGGATCTTATTAACGCATGAAGGCTGTGAGTTTAGCAATTAAGCTCTGGGTTTAATTTGGGGGCACATTTGGGGGTTGTGTCATTCATGTTATCTTGTTCGTCTTTGGCAAGTTTAATTTGGCTTGTTGGTGGTGGGAAGTAGTCGGGTGGAACACATTTCCTGAGATTGGAAATGAAGATTCCCACGCACAAACACGCAAAGAGCACAGGAGGAGAGGACCGAGGGAGACAGGAGGAGGGGAAAACAAAGAGAGAGAGAGAGAGAGTGTGAAAGGAGCGAGAGAGCAACAGAATGCAGGAGATAAAAAAGTAGAGGAAGAAGGAGAGAATTGGAGAGAAGGATGAAAAATGTATCATTTGAGTCTGCTAGCCACTATCACTCTGACCATAATGTGACAAAATGTTGTAAATATTGATGAAGACCCTTCTGCATTTCTGTGTCATCACTGTGTGCGGTCTCAGGAGACACACAAGGTCCCATTCCATGATCCAGTATGTGTACGTTGATGTGTCTATATATATATATTGTTATTGTTATTGTTATTGTTATTGTTATGAATCCCTAGTAGGGTCACATACACACTCCATTGATGCACATTTAGTTATTTTCTCTTTGATTTGGGCACGTGCATGACACAGTTTCCTCCTCATTGTGAGGGCTTGAAGGGAGATAACCAGAATAACCAGGCTGTGGTGGTGGCGGTTTGAACGTTTGAACAGGTGTCTGGGGTTTGGCTTCATGCATGAGTGCTCTTTGATGCCTTGACCAAAGGCCTAAAGAAAAAACAGACAATTAAAATAATAATAATCTGCATTAACATGTGTCACACGCCACGTGACAATATCTGGACTGGAGCAGAGCAGCCGATGGTAAGAACTGGCAGAGGAGTGGGGATTGCCGGTCTACGGACCGGATCTTTGGTTTTTTTTTCGCCTCTCTCCCAGACCCAGGAGAGTCCAGCGGGCGTGCAGGTTGAAATAAAACAAACACAAAGTCTTCACCCTACTTGCTGGGAAGCTTTCGGGCAAAAACAATGAACTAAAATAACAAACTAAAATAAACAACACTAAATGGAAGCCCTTCTCCTCCGAGGGGGGAATCCCCTTTTGGGGAACACACAACGAACACAGACAATCGGTGGCTTTCCACACCGCCTTCATACATCCACATTTAACATGCATCAACACTTACTGGGACAGGGTAGAACTCTATGCTCTGTCCCATCACGCACTCAACACACCTCTCAATAAGACACCGCGCCTCTTAAGACCTGGTCCCCAGGCACACACATATCCAGTGACAAGTGCTTCCCAAACCCATGCACACATAGACACTCCCCGGCAGCAGTCCCCAGAAAGTCTCACTGCTCCAAAGGCCTCCACAACATGGGAAAACCAAGGCAACCCTTCCATTCCCATGTTGCTGAGACCGACGCCCTCCACAAGATGCTACATGAGATTGTTGAACATATTGGTGAACACATTATAGAAAATGTGTGGTTTGAATTGAAGAGGGCAGTACACAAGCACAAACCAAAGGATCTGAAAGATTTTGAAAATTCTATATGTTCACTAATCTCAGAAAACCATGTCCAGCTGGGTGGATGCTGATGGAAGATGATGGATGCAGAACTAGGCAACTGCTCAAAGAAAAGTTCTGAACCCATAAAGGACTCAGAGGAAGCGCACGAATGAAGCACGGTGAGTCCAGGTGTAGCTTTTTTAGATTATTTTAGATCAGAAGAAAAATGGAGAAACAGTTATGTCATCAAGCCTATCTTTTTTAGCCAATCCTGTGCTTTGCATATCCCCCAGTGCCTACACGAATGTTTGCGGATGTTTTATTTTCAAAGACACTGGATGTGCTATCCTATCTTTAGAATAGTCATGCATTGTTCAAATCATCAATACTGCCACATAAATCATGCCTATTTGTTAGTCTGTGCTTTGGGAATTAATTATCAATCTGGGGCAGCTTCTCATGATATTACACTTACATTTAAAGATGTTGGGCTCATTCACCTGTCAAATGGATGTTAGATGTTGTTATAATTAGGTTTAATGGTCTTGAAATAAGTTTAAATGAGTTTTTCTTATTATTTTCTGTTTGGTCTGGCTTATGCACAACTGAGCGCGGGGTAGAGAGCTGGTGGACCTCAACTCGAGTTAAAAAAGCCCATTTCTGACCACACTCACCCAGGAAATCATCTCTTACTCAAAAACTACCGTCAGGAAAACGTTATCGGGCTATCAAAACAAAAAAAACTTACGACACAGAAGCATTTTTCCCCCCAAGCAGTCTCCCTAATGTCCAAATGGATAAAACGGGGAGAGCTGCGAACTGCTACAATAGATAGCACTTTATCGTATAAGATAAATGTACTACAAAATGTAGGTGGTGTGCCTGTTCCATGTATTGATGAATTAATGTACTGTCTATTCACTTTGATGTAGTTATAATGTTGCCTATTGCACTATCCCTCTATTGCACTAGTACACTGTCTGTGTGTTTTCACTGTGTGACTAACTGAACTGCAGCATCACCAGGAAACATTCCTACACACTCAAGTGTGAACGGCAATAAAGACTTCCGATTCCGATTCTAGTTATAGCCTTCCATGATTCAACTTTCGACACATTCACCACAACACGCATGGCTACTATATCACGCATATGCATATTACGTGGCTTCATTATTGATTATTAATATATCTTTTTCACCCCTTACATAATGATATCAGGCCTCTGATAGTCTTTTCCATCCTGTTTGTTTCCCAATCACATCACACACACGTCTCATCTCTCTCTCTCTCTCTCTCTCTCTCTCTCTCTCTCTCTCTCTCATTAGCAACAATAAAAGCAGTTGGAATCCCATAATTACATGCGACTCTTAGACTCTGCTATAGATGATGGGCTGGTTACCTAGCAACTAATGGTTTCCGTGGTGACAGCAATACCCTTACTTGGATGAGTAACGAAGCTGGACCGACCTCCTCCCAGTATGTTTACACTGTACACACAGACAGTCATTGTAGCAGCTTGGCCTAAATCACAGACGCGCGTGCTGTCACAGAAACTCATGAACACGCTTTCACTGACACAGTGAAACAATGTGAAGTGAAGCAGTATGCTGCTGTAGAGAGATACTGGTGTAAACATTCACACAAATTGGGGAGAAAAGCTTTGAAGCTGTGTGTAATGCGTGTCTGAGTAACACCTTTGCACAAGATTTATATCCGTTAAATTGTGAATTGGATATAGACAGCTTATAGTTGTGCCTTGCACAATTTTCACATTTTGTTGTTTTCAAGCCTTCATTTATAACGCTTTAATTTAAGAAGTAATATCTGTTATAAATACCCACTCCACACATAAAATAAAAAAAATTGTTTCAGATGTTTTCCCCATTTTTCTCCCAATTTGGTAGCCAATTGTACCCTCTATTTATTTCAATTAACTCTCCCCATACGGGTCTGTTGCTCGACTACTCGAGGCAAGCCAATTCTCTGTGGGCAGCGACCTCCGCTTTTCCTCCAAAACGGAACTTGCCCACCCACCCACGTTCTGGAGACTCCCTTTCTGTGCTTCTCAGCGGACCCGAGCCGGCTCTCCCTCCCCCCTTCCCCTGGGGCGGACAGCCAAATGCTGCCCCCGCTCGGGCTGAGGACCAGGGCCGGTCTGGTAGAGACGCGGGTTTCGAATCGCGTCCCTGACAGGCAGCGCACACCACACCGGACCAGCCAAAGTGTGGTGCGTTAGACCGCTACGCCACTCCACACATTTGTAGTAAAAGAAAAAAAAAGTGTATGTACAGCACAAAACCTAACACTGCCTACGCCCCACGTAACACCATACCTACAGTGAAGCATGGTGGTGGCAGTATCATGCTATGGGGATGCTTCTCTTCAGCAGGGACTGGGAAACTTGCCAGAATATAATGAGTAATGGACAGAGCAAAGTACAGGCATATACTGCAAGAAAACCTATTTCAGTCTCCCAAAAAAATGAAGCTGGGGCAAAAATTCACCTTTCAGCAGGACAACGATCCAAAGCATAGGGCCAAAGCTACACATTACTCGGTCCATAATCAACTTGAGAGAGCTGGAACAATTCTGCTCAGAACAGTGGGTGAAAATCCACCTCCAACTAGTGTGCAAAGTTTGTAGAAATGTACCCAAAAATACAGAAAAGGTGGGCAAGCTGTGTGAGCCATGAAGGTGATAAACCCCAGGCTGGGACAGCACCTCTCCCTCCCCTGCGTGTCCCAGGAGCTGAACCACAGCCTGCGGCAAATTAGCATTCTCTCCCGAGCAGCACAGTATGCAACCAATCAAATATTATTTGTTGTAAAAACCCACCTCTTTAGACACCACTACCACTGACTCTATACATGAATAAACTGCCATCACCACTGTCTACATGTTTTAATTGAAAAAAACATTTTTAAATACTAACTTTTCTTTCCCTGTGTTATAGGTACAGGTGTGCAGCTGCACACTGATCTCTTGCCTGAACCATGATTCATCTCACCATGTATAAATGCACTTTTTGTAAGTCGCTCTGGATAAGAGCGTCTGCTAAATGCCTCAAATTTAAAATGTTTTATATCTCTATGTAGTCACCACCCAATATTGTGAATGTATAAAAATGCAGACAGAACAAAGGGATTTTGAGAACAGGCACCAAGACAAAGTTGTATGGTGTGTGTTGTGTGAAGGACACATTTAAGGCTGAATGAGGCCTAATTGTCCAGTAGTACAGAATAGGATTTGACTAACCAGCTGTAATCAGTTATTTGATGGTAAATTAACATTTTACTTTTGTCTCCTATAAGTATGCTCATCACACAACTTGTTTATGATTAATGCCAGGCTATTTCAGAACCCCACTGTAACTGAGCAGAATGGCAGCTGTGACCTCAACAGAAATCACTGCATTTATCAAATCAAATGTGTATTTATGTGTATCGAGCATTTCACAGCAGGCCCCACCCTAGCCCCCTCACTAAAGCATATTTCTCTGTGCACACCTCAGGATCAGCAGGATCATCCCTGTCTCATCACATTAGAGACACACCTCAGGCCAGCAGAATCATCCCCGTCTCATCACATTAGAGACACACCTCAGCCAGCAGGATCATCCCCATCTCATCACATTAGAGACACACCTCAGCCAGCAGGATCATCCCCGTCTCATCGCATTAGAGCAGCTCCTCTTGTCCCCTGCAGTCTCTCTGCACCTGCTGAACAGGCGTGTCCGACTTCTCTGTCTGTGTGGCTCAGTTGGAGGACTTCTCCAAAACGAAAAGCTTTGGAGGAGAGCTCATTGTTGTCTGCACTCGCTCGAATTGATTGAGGGCCTTGCAGTGATGAGACAGGCCTGCGAATAGGCTGTTACCTCAGTGTGGCACAGTTTGAGCTCATGATAACACACGTCAGTTCACTACCTGAACACCAGGTGGCAGCAGAGTTGCTTTACAGGATTCTCGCCGTTCACTTTTTGCTGTAGTATCTTATGTCCCTGTGCAACCCAAGAAGGGCACAAAGGTGGTTGATGGGAAAATTGAACAAAAGGAACGTGTTTGCGTTGAAGAAGCCAGCATTTAAGGCTTCTGAGGTCTGTTAATTTTTGCGTGTGCTTGACACATGTACACACTTTTTTGGGGTTCATTTCAAAACTTGCACTCTGCCCAGAAATTATGTATTTATTTATTATTTTATTGATTAATAAATTACATTAAATTAACTCTAAGCTCTGATTACTGATATATTTATAGAACGGCCCTTTAATATAATGCCATTTTTTTCTACACAAACATTTCCCTTGCCCAGGTGAGTTATGCGAACACATAATATATCACCTGGTGAATTTGAATTTGATTATGGTTCTTTTTGTCAATGTGTCAGGTGGCACAAAATGAAAAGAAGAGAGTTAATGAGCTACTAAAATATCTCACCAAAGTCTCACCACTGTCACTGGAAAGCAAATGACAACTATAAATGTGAGCATCAGCCATCAGACAAATATTAATAGTAATAATATTTAATATCCATACCCTTTAAATAGGGATGAGATGCTATAACACACTGCTGCGAACATTGTATATGCACAAATCCCTGTTCCTTCACATTGATAGGTGTTTTACCTGAGTTTCATGTGCACCTGGAATATACAGTGATGAAAAGCTGCAAAAGTCCACATTCCACCACCCAAAAATATTAGATTAGACCAACTTCATTTGTCCTCTTATTTTGGACATTTTCAAGAAAACAGTGGAAGTACTGAGATGGGTTTAAACCGAGGTCATCTTTTTAATCTCGTCAGGATAGGTATAAATATAAATGGTCTTTTGGGGCTTTTGAGAAGCGCAGTATGAGAAGTGACTCATTCCTGTACGAGGGGGGTGTGCACAGTGCCACAGAGCTGTCGTCTGATTACATCACTAATTACGCAGCAGATCATACTGACCAATCACAGCGGCCATGCTCACCGGACGCCCGGGTCAGCTGACTCTCTCTCATCCTCCGCCGCTCCTGGGCAGCAGCGCTAAGACAGAGACAGATTAAAGAGACGTAAAGCAGGTGCATTTCAGGTCCACTTCTGTGGTCACCTTGTGACCCTGCGTGTCCGGGCACGGTACTGTCCGCAGGGACACTCAACTGTCCAAATCTCCCGTAAATTCAGCTGTAAAAAACCCCCAAAAAACAAGCAAAATGAAAATAGCATTTGGAAACAAGTGTGCAAGTGGCAGTGTTTATCAGAAGGGGAATCTGCTCTGAGTGACACTCCCCATGCCCCCATGCTCCCATGCAGTCCCCTGCTGGAACAATGAACGAACCAGATAATCTGCACTCTATTAAACCCCTTTGTGTTTCACCCACCCCCCTAACTGTCTTGTCCCAGAATGCACCTCTCCAAGCTGCCTGGCAGATGTTTTGGTTTCAGGGGTGTGTGCATATGTGAGTGTGTGTGTGTGTGTATGTGAGCATGTGTGTATGTGTGCATATGTGAGCGTGCGTGCGTGTGTGTGTGTTTGTGTGGGAATATGTGAGCATGCGTGTGTGTGTGTGTGTGTGTGTGTGTGTGTGTGTGTGTGTGTGTGTGTGCATATGTGAGCATGTGGGAGTGATGAGAATGTGTCCTTTTGGGGCTAATAATTAATATTGTGTGTAGAGGGAGGTGCGTGAACTTAGAACCTGGTTTCGTAACAACAAACATATGAAGTGTACATAAATGAGTTATATATAGTTTTTTTTTCGTGTTCTGTGAGAGTTTCTGTGTGTGTGTGGATGTGTTAGAGAGAGAGAGAGAGAGAGAGAGAGAGAGAGAGAGAGAGAGAGAGAGAGAGAGAGAGAGAGAAGAGAGAGGGAGGGAGGGATGGGGCGGTGTGTCTCTCAGACTGCCTGCTTTATTGACCCCTGCCAGAAACGCTGGGCTGTGACCACATGACGGAGCAGTGGGCTCGGAGTGGCTTCGTCTGGATATCCCCTCAGCTGTTGGATAGGGGTGTGGCCATGGGAACGTGGGGTCACAGCCCGTACAGAACCGACACTGCACACAGCAGTAGTGTGGTCACAACCCATAGAATAGTCAACGCTGCAGAGAGCTTCACACAGGGCCAGACCGTAGAATAGACTTTGTGTGTGTACGTACATGTGTGAGTGTGTGTCTGTGTGTGTGTACGTACGTTTGCTTGTGTGAAACAGACATTTCTGAACCTGAATAGAGCAAACACAGAGCAAAACCCCCCCCCCACCCCCGCCTCCAGCCTCGCTCTTAGAATCCTGTCTCTGTAATTGATCCCAGATTGGATATTCCAGTTGCCAGGAGCAATTCATATCTTTTTTATCTTTCAGACAAGCATTCTACTATTTCCAGATGGGAGAAGCACTTTGGGGTTCGAGTTTGTTTTTCACAAAAATGTAATGCTGTAGAGTCCTGTAAAAGGACCCCCATCTGTATAAAACATGAGACCCACGAGACCCGACTTTCTGTACACGTGTGTGTGTGTGTGTGTGTGTGCGTGCGTGCGTGCGTGCATGTGTGGTGTGCGGGGCGTGTGTGTGTGTGGTGTAGGACATGGGTGTTAGCTGGCTTTGTACATTCCTCTGTCAATTCCCGTGAATAATTTGTTGAACCATTTGTCTGTTTGTGTGCGTGTTGGTCTATGTTCCTATCTGTACAGAAAAGACGATTATCACTGTGTGGTTTAGCACATGGTCTGTCTCCCAATTAGTGCTGGGGCTGTCACTTTAACACAACAAATCCTGTTGGAGAAAACATGTACAGTGCTGTAAGTGCTCATTTGCAGCTCCTAATTTCTTGTTTTTTGGCAAATCTTGAATCAAAATTATATTTGCCCATCACTAATATTGGAAAGAACACAAATATTTGAATTGTTGTAGGCAGCGGAATCGGGGTGATTAACGGCCACGCCTACTGGCAGGGCAGCCGGGGCACACAGCTGTGTGGCATTATCTAATTGTACCTGTGTGGCTGTGTGGCCGTCCGAGAGCGAACCCGCATACCGTAACTGAGAAGCAGCGGACGTCTGTCTGTCCATCTGTCGTGAAATAAGTGTTTGGCCAAAAGGCGCTTTTTCATTTAGTTTGTTATTGGTATTTGTTGATTTTAGCCAAAGCCTGTGAGGGGGATGGCCAAAGTTTTTCTTTCATTTACCGTTTTAAAAATCCCGGTCCGCAGACCAAAAGATCAAATCTCTGTGTCCTGCTGTTCTGTTCTAAACCAGGCTGTGTAGCACTGTGTGTGACATTTTCCCATGCTAGAATGTATTTGCACAAAATGCAAAAATATGAAGACAAACATAACATTGTCATTGACATAAACATAACATCTCTCCCACCCCAAACAATAGCAGAGAACAGAGAACAGAGAAGTGGGTAGGCTACTCAAAAAAGCATGTTACAAATCTCCATTCCATTATCGGTAATTTGATTTTCCCTTTGGTTGGCTTTTTGGCATGACGATTTCAACTATTGAATCTCGGATCTATTAGATTCGATGTTGGAATTCAACGTGACAGCCCAAAAGAGTGCTGGTATTATTGCTCACATAGGGACATAGCATTAGGGCTCCCACACATGGAAATGAACCGTGCGATTTACCAACATGCACACGCACACACGCACATGCGCGCTCACGCTTGCACACGCACAGATTCTGAGCTGAAATGTGAGGGAGCTGAGTCCACAGCCAGGCCGTTTAGGCGCTGAAAGGAAATGGCCACCGGTCTCTTTGAAGGCTGCTGATCACTTACAGATTTCCTACACAAGTGTAATTGTTTCTCCTTCATCCTGACGGTGTTTACCCATGAAATCAACAGGAGCAGGGGCTGGATTTCAGGCCTAATTGCACATAATTGCAAACTGGCCAGGACATCTCCGATGCTGAAATATGCAGCTGGATGAAAAAGAGGAGGGGGGGGGTTGTGATTTGGAGAAAATCTGAGCAGGGCAAATAAGGTAAAAACTGACAAACAGCTGAAAGAGCTGGGGAGGCGTATCTGTGATCTCACTGAAATATTTGAAAGCTCAGTGTCGGTAACACTTCAATAGATCTGCCTACGAGGGAGTGGAGGGGGGGCGAGGGGGCATAAACGGGAGCTACTGCGTAGTTTATGGCCAAACCCAGGACAGGAGGGGGCATCCCGCGAGAGGGGGGGCACAGGAGCGAGTGAGGTGGCCCGCGGGGGCAGAGCCTCTGTCACGGCTGCTTGAGCAGGAGCAGTGCCCCCACCGGACAGACAGCGGCCGCGGCCTCACGCAGTACATAAACGCGCCACGCTACATTAGAGCCCAAAGCCCTTCCACATGTTGTTTTGAGAAGACCTCCCGCCCTCCCCCGATAATCCCTCTGCCTCTTTCCTGGGTCCGTCCTGTTCGAGGCCTTCTCACTCTCCCTGCCGATAGCGTTGCCCCGCGTGAGGCTTTAAAGGAACACAGAGGCCCTGCACACTCCCCACGGTTAGTGTTAGCATTGGCGTTACCCCACGCATGGATTCAGAGGCACGTGGAGGCCCGATGCCCCCCCACCCCTCGTTGCGCCCACTTGCCCGGCAGCAGGTCGGCTGTGCAGTAAAACCTCAGCCCACTGCGCCTATAACTCTCTGGCCTGTCGGCACATCTCCAGCAGAGCAAGAGATTGAACCTCAGTGCCAGGCGAGCTCAGCGCCAGGCTGAGAGAGACACTCTGAGTGCCAGGCTGAGCGCCAGGCTGAGAGAGAGAGACGCTCTGAGCGCCAGGCTGAGAGAGAGACACTCTGAGTGCCTGGCTGAGAGAGAGAGAGACGCTCTGAGCGCCAGGCTGAGAGAGAGACGCTCTGAGCACCAGGCTGAGAGAGAGACGCTCTGAGTGCCAGGCTGAGAGAGAGACGCTCTGAGTGCCAGGCTGAGAGAGAGACGCTCTGAGCGCCAGGCTGAGAGAGAGACGCTCTGAGTGCCAGGCTGAGAGAGAGACGCTCTGAGTGCCAGGCTGAGAGAGAGATGCTCTGAGTGCCAGGCTGAGAGAGAGAGAGATGCTCTGAGCGCCAGGCTGAGAGAGAGATGCTCTGAGCACCCGGCTGAGAGAGAGAGAGAGGCTGAGAGAGAGACGCTCTGAGCGCCAGGCTGAGAGAGAGACGCTCTGAGCGCCAGGCTGAGAGAGAGATACTCATTAGGCATCTCAGGATAGATATCTATATATCTATCCATACACACAGAAACGTGTCATTCATAAATAACATATATGAAACATTATGTATTGTGGCAGCCCAAAGGGCTGCCCAAGGAAATGGCTGCCTGGCCCTTCAACATATGGGAGCCATAAAAACAACATTTCCCAGCAGCCCGCAGTCCCACACCTGATCGAGGCCTATTTAAAGGACTTGTTCCCATCACACGGGGAAGGAGTAGGAAAGTGATTCGGATTGTTTATTGTGTTTGACCTGGATTGTGTGAGGACCCCCTTTGGATATCGATTACGGACCTGGATTGCGGAACGGAACTGGACTTTGACATTGGATAACAGATAACGATGACGAGTAGGATTTTAGACTTTGTTGTTGATTCCCCGAATACCCTTTGTTTTGTGTGTTTGTCAAGAGTGGAGTTATTAAATTATTGTTTTGTTTATAATACTGCCTCCTCCGGGTTATTTAACCTGCCTACGCCCTCTTCAAGGCCCGTGCGTGTTGCCCAACCCCTAGGGACACTACAGTATGTAATGTATCACACTCTGTGTCAGTGTGCATGTGTGTGTGCATATACCCCCCATATACACTATATCAGAGCAGAGTATCCTATGCACACTATATCAGAGCAGTCTCATATACGCCCTATACATACATGCACACACACATACACCCCCACTCATGCTAACACACACTCGCACATGCAAATACATACACACACACACACACTCACAAATGCAAATACACACTCACTCACTCACTCACTCACTCACTCACTCACTCACACACACACACCCTCATTGTGTGGTCTCTGACAGAATATTGAGCTGAGCAGTGTGGGGAGAGGCAGGGAGCTCACAGCTGCAGCTGCAGTCCAAAGGGCTGAACTACACGCCACTCCTGTCTCACCCACCGAGCAACCACACCTGGGTCAAACACATATCTCAAATACTTCAACTCTTTAGATGCCGTAAAAATGACAAAACAGCCCTGCAGATCCCTCAGAACCTTCAACTAAACATGTTACTAACCAGAGCCAAAGTCATATGAAACAGGAATTTTGTTCTGAATATTAGTGAAAGTAGATGTTGTCTGTCTTGAGGGTTAAAGTATTTCAAATGATTATTTGAGCCAGGTCTGCCAGGAGCACATGAAGCCAAACACATAACAGTACACTGAGATGCTGTCCGCACTGAATCACAGCCAGCAAGCAAAACCTACAGCAGCTACAGCCAAATCACGCAAAACCCTGAGCCCTCCGTCTAACCCTACAGCCAAATCCGTCAGTGAACAGAGCCATGACGTCCCAGCCTCCCCTGCTCTTTAGAGTGGGCGGAGTTTAAGTCATATTCAGTTAGCTGCAGCAGCAGTAATGACACACATGCCCCCCCCATTACCAGGGTGGTAATCCACATTTCCATTACCGGGCCTCTCACAGCCTGCAGATCAGGCCCGGGCTCCAGGGTGCTGTGAGGGGTGTGAGGGGCCTAGTGGGGCCCCGGCCCCTCATGTCCAGCCAATGGCGAGGGGCCAAGCTAGGTCTGCCGGGGTCGCACAAAGGGCCATTTCACCTGAGAGTCATTACAGAGCAGAGAGGAGCCAGATGAGAGTCCAATTCTCCTTAAAGACCACCCCCCCCCCCCATCTCGGCTTCCCCATTTCCCTTTCTCCTCCCCCTCCACACACCCCCTGAACAATCTGAGCATTTGTCTTCAGCTTGCCTCATTTCCAAAACTCCAGAGCCCCATCTGCCCCGGAGGCCCCTCTTCCTGACCCGGCGGTTTGGGCTCAGCACCAGATGTGACCGGTCCCTATGAGCAGGGCTCCACCTATGAGCAAGGCACGCGGTTCTATAAGGAGTGTGTTAGGTCAGGCGGTTCAATAAGGGTTGTGTTGGGTTGTGTTGGGTGAGGCAGTTCAATAATGGTTGTGTTGGGTTGTGTTGGGTGAGGCAGTTCAATAACGGTTGTGTTGGGTTGTGTTGGGTGAGGCAGTTCAATAAGGGTTGTGTTGGGTTGTGTTGGGTGACGCAGTTCAATAATGGTTGCGTTAGGCCAGGTGGTTCAATAAGGGTTGCGTTAGGCCAGGTGGTTCTATAAGGGTTGTGTTTCACAGGAATTTGGCCTCCTCTTTTTCCTGGTAATTACAGATCATGTTTTTTGCTTTATACGCACTCTGCCAGTGACTCCCAGTCTGCCATTTGTGCCAATTTGTCGCTGGAAAAAAAGCCTTTCCAGTTCTATGGCTCTGCCAGCTTGTCCTTTGACTTCACGCTATCTGTTGCTGTGGTCTTATACTTCCATACAAGTGTTTCTTACTTCTGCCACAAATCACAAAATCCCTTTCTGTACCATCATTGCTAATTCATGAGATCTCTCCATAGAATATATATACAAATATATTTAAATTTTGAAAAATATATTAAATAAATATGAAATAAATTCTACAGATATTGTCCATGTCTGTACCAGACACTGAACATATTTAAGAATGAGAATGAATTGCAGTTATTGCAGGAGTTACTACAACTATATTGAGATCCAGTGAGTTTTTAAAGAAATTATTTTATGAAATTCTTCAGAGGAGAAGCCAAGAGTGATACACTGTGATTCAGCCATGCATCATAAACAAGTGGACGGAAACTCTAAGTAAACACATTTGTAAATAATAAATTAACGAGTTTGGCCAAATTGATGAGAGTAAATTCCAGGAAATGAATTTTTGACAGGGAGGAGGGAAAGTTTGAGAGATTCCTCTTTCTTCAAAACATTCTTCCTGCCATATTTAGTTCCCACCCACCCCTCCCTCCTTCAGAAACCCTTTTGTTTTTGTTTTTGGGGTCTTTATGGCATCTGTCAATCCTCCAGCTGTCTTCTATAAATAGCACGCCCTGCTAATTAAAGCCTTGTTCTGCAGCAGCCCTGCAAAGGGCTGGGTGGAGAGGGTGCTGCCAGGGACAGAGCCTCTGTGAGGGGCATTTACCTATAGGGACAGGGCCTCTGTGAGGGGCATTTACCTATAGGGACAGGGCCTCTGTGAGGGGCATTTACCTATAGGGACAGGGCCTCTGTGAGGGGTATTTACCTATAGGGACAGGGCCTCTGTGTGGGGCATTTACCTATAGGGACAGGGCCTCTGTGAGGGGCATTTAGCTATAGGGACAGGGTGTGTGTGAGGGGCATTTACCTATAGGGACAGGGCCTCTGTGAGGGGCATTTAGCTATAGGGACAGGGTGTGTGTGAGGGGCATTTAGCTATAGGGACAGGGCCTCTGTGAGGGGCATTTAGCTATAGGGACAGGGTGTGTGTGAGGGGCATTTAGCTATAGGGACAGGGTGTGTGTGAGGGGTATTTAGCTATGGGGACAGGGCCCCTGTGAGGGGCATTTAGCAATAGGGACAGGGTGTGTGTGAAGTGTGAGGAGTATTTAGCTATACGGACAGGGTCTCTGTGAGGTGTATTTAGCTATAGGAACTGTCCTATGTCCTGTGTGGGACAGCCTGTGTGGGATGGCCTATGTGGGCCGCAGATTCCTTAAACTCACCAGATTATCAGCTCCTGCGATCCTTCATCCTCTTTGCTTCTTGACTACAGGAGATTCCAGGTAACCAGGTAAACAGTTTGAGTATGTCCTAATTATATTAGCTAATGTTACCTTCTTTTATTTCACGTTACTGATGACAGTGTGTTAGTAAAATAAAACAACTCTAAGCCATCACTAACATTAGCTAGTTAGTTAGCTAGCTAGCTATCAATACCTCTTTATTTTCAGTGCCCCCTCTAAATAATTGGCTGCATGACACCCCTGTCCAAGTGTATTAATTACATTCAGTTTGTAAAATGTGTGAAATATCAGAAGCCAGGTACAAACAATGAACTGGCATATCTTTAATCCATATACATTCAGGCCTAACCTCAAATTGTATTTATAAACAGCAGTATGACTTCAGTTTTGCAATATGATAGGAACTCAGTGCTTTACAGCGTGTGTCCATGTATACATCAAACACAAGAAGTTTGAGAAGTACAGTGATGTAGACAGAGTCAATGATCACCCCATTCTGTGATAGTGATAAATAAATGTATTCCATTTTCATAAATGTAGGAAGATGAGGTACCAGCGTAGCTCAGTGCAGACTCAGGGACAGGACAGGAGAGAGTTTCCACTGGTTCCGTCTGGTTGATATTAAACTGCTCCACAGGGTGATAACTGTGCGATTATGAGTCGCAAGCCCTTATTGAGGCTGTGATGCCACATAAATAGGTTTTGTGAGGCTTATTTACGTGTGAGGGTTATTTATGTGTGAGGGTTATTTATGTGTGAGGGTTATTCATGTGTGAGGGTTATTCATGTGTGAGGGTTATTTACGTGTGAGGGTTATTTATGTGTGAGGGTTATTTATGTGTGAGGGTTATTTTGTGAGGGTTATTTATGTGAGAGGGATTGTGAGGGTTATTTACATGTGAGGGATTGTGAGGGTCATTTGCATGTGAGGGTTACTTAGGTGTGAGGGATTGTTTGATTGTTTGGTGGAGCTTTAGTCCAAGCAGATGTGCCAGCCCCACACACTCTGCACACAGTACCCCACATTTCTGAAAGCACACTGAAATGTGTTCTCTCGCCCGCTGGTACTCATTCTGCAACCAGGTGCATGCAAGACTATCAGTCCCCAGTCGATCAATAATCAATGAAACCGTGGCGGAGCACTGACACGCTACACCTTCCCTCCCTGGTAGAGCCATTACCCAGCCGTAAGCCGAGAGACGGAGAGGAGAGAGGGCGAGCTCTGATGAATAATTTGGGCCGTATCGGATGGAGGTTTGAAGAATCATTTGTGGGTCGCCTGGTTCAGGCTGTCCCTCAGTTTGTGGACTCCCAATGCAGTTTGAACAGCCTGTTATATTCCGGAGTGTTCTTTTGCCTTCCAGAGAGTTTCCTTACAGTTTTGATCACTATGGGGATTGGAATAAAAAGGGCTGTTCCTTTCTGCGTGACTCTCTGCCTACTCCTGGCGCTCCTGCAAGGTAAGAGGCTGGGAGACAAGGGGCCTTTATTTGCTGTAAATGTGTAATAATGTAGGGATTGAAGTGCAATAATATGGGGCTTGATGTGTAATAATATAGGGATTGATGTAATAATATGGTTGGCTGGATTGTCACATTCCTTGAGTTGTGCCACATGACTAACTCTGACGTAATGCACCCATCCTCTCCACGTTAACGGCCAGCAACATCAAAGATTGCAGCTGATAAATCATTGGCTCTGCCAAGCTAAGTCAGCTCCAGTTGAACATAGAGGAGGAGTTTTGTTTTTGGATCAATTGTAAGGCTTTGTTGTGATCATGGAGAAATAAATTACAATTGTGTTTTTATTATTGTGTCTAACAACGCCAAGAGGTGGTATTATTTTTTAGCTCTCAATATGGCCCTGTAGATCACTCTCCAGTAGATACATTACGCTACTTGTTTGCTCGGCGGACACCTGTAACCATGGCAATATAACACCATACAGATTCACAATGTGCATATTCATAAATCCTTTTAAACAGCTGAGATTTCTGGATGAGCAGTTATCGGACTGTATCTATGTCCTCCATGGTTTCATTAGACCCATCCCTCTAGCCACTGAGCCATATACGGTGGCTGACCTCTAGCCACTGAGCCACACGGTGGCTGACCTCTAAAACACTCCAATGCAGATCTGGGCCAAACATGTAATCTCAAACACTTTGAACCCTTTAGAAATCAGTAACATTCTCACGGATTGCTGAAAAGTTTTAATGGTTCTATTTTCAACAATATTCAGAACAAAATGTTTCTTTCGTACGACGGTATGTACATTTCGGTTTAGTAATATGCTTCAGTGAAAAGGGGAGTCAGGGATCTGCAGAACTGGAGTGTTTTCAGAGGATTTAAAAAGTATTTTGAGTGCATATTTGGCCCAGGGGTACTCCTGTCTGTCTCTCTAATCTCCCCCGTGCCCCCCGGCAGGTCTGGAAATCCCTGACCCCCAGGGGGTTGAGTACATCAGAGCAGAGGCCCGGGGCCTGGCAGGGGGCTCGGTGACGCTGGGCTGCGGCTCCACCCTGCCCAGCATTTACATCTGGGGCTACACCGGGCCGGCGACCCACCGCAACCAAGCCGTGGTCTACAACTATGGCCATGGCCCGAAGGTCCAGCGGCTCTCCAGCAGCCTGGGGCAGCTCAGGGTCGTCCCAAACACCTCGTCCCTGGTCATCGACAAGCTCCTGCTGAGCGCAGCGGGCATGTACACCTGCCAGGCTCTCTACGACACCGCCGACGGCCCCAAGCTGGCCTTCTACTTCATCCAGCTGGACGTTCTGGAGGAGGGAGAGCCAGGGAGCGCCCATGTCTGAGCCCTGCATTCCGATTGTGGCAAAAAGCCCCAACAATCACACCGAAGAGCCTGAAGACCTCTGTGTGTCACCGGAGCGCGGCCCTCTTTCTGGCTTATGACCTTCTCTTTCTGGTTTATGACCTTCTCCTAGGACAGTCAGCGCACAACCCTGTTTGAAAAAGAACAGATTAAAATGACAAGCCTCTCGATTCAGAAGTGCTTCATTTATTCTGTGTTGTGTGCCAGAGAGAGAGATGGATGAATAGTGGGTAGGTGTGGGGGGGGGGGGAGGTGGGCATTGTGTTAACAGCTCCACTCAACTGCCACGGGGAAGGCATTCTGGATAGACAATGGCTGGCCTTGTGCTGCCCTGCTCCTTAATGAAGGGATGGAGCAGGGCCGGAGGAGGGACACAGGGGACAGAGAGGACAGACGGACGGAGGGGAGGATGAATCGGGTGTTTTAGAGACAGTCCATGGCTTATCTCTTCATCTCTTCACCAGCTGAACCTCTATCAGCATCTCTGCCCTTGTGTTCACTTGTAATTTCCTGCTCATTGTTTTCTTTCATTTACCAATCTGGCACCACTGTCACGGCGCAATGTCACAAGGGCATAACGGGCAGAAATCCAAATCTATACATGTTGAAATTAATTCATGTTGAAATAAAGGATGAAATATGTGCCTAATTCAGTAGTGTAATTTCAACAAATGTCAATTGTAATACCAATGTATGTCCTTGTAAAACTCATTCATGGCACCAGCCAGCACCCTTTCCTCCCTGATGGCTTTAGCTGACAGATAATAAATAGCTGCATGCAGCATCAATATATCAGACAGATCACCAATAGATCAGATAAATCAATGGACATCAATGGACAACAGTGATCTCTGGATCACCCCCACAGCCAATCTCTCACCCCAATGCTTTTCTAACCCGGCAGACAATGCACAGCATTTTGGTAATCAGCACTACAGTGGTCCATTCACCGTCCATTTTGCCTTCTCTTAACAGCTGATTCTCATCTCGACTGCTTCATCTTGACTGTCCGTCAGCGGGCCGATATGTAACACCATGGTGGACTGACAGCTGTGCCGTGGGTGGGGCATGCTTGGTAGAGTGAGGGAGAGGTAGATTGAGGGAGTGGTAGATTGAGGGAGTGGTAAAGTGAGGGAGTGGTAGAGTGAGGGAGAGGTAGAGTGAGGGAGTGGTAAAGTGAGGGAGTGGTAGTGTGAGGGAGTGGTAGAGTGAGGGAGTGGTAGAGTGAGGGAGTGGTAGTGTGAGGGAGTGGTAGTGTGAGGGAGTGGTAGAGTGAGGGAGTGGTAGTGTGAGGGAGTGGTAGAGTGAGGGAGTGGTAGAGTGAGGGAGTGGTAGTGTGAGGGAGTGGTAGAGTGAGGGAGTGGTAGTGTGAGGGAGTGGTAGAGTGAGGGAGTGGTAGTGTGAGGGAGTGGTAGAGTGAGGGAGTGGTAGAGTGAGGGAGTGGTAGTGTGAGGGAGTGGTAGTGTGAGGGAGTGGTAGAGTGAGGGAGTGGTAGAGTGAGGGAGTGGTAGTGTGAGGGAGTGGTAGAGTGAGGGAGTGGTAGAGTGAGGCAGTGGTAGAGTGAGGGAGTGGTAGAGTGAGGGAGTGGTAGTGTGAGGGAGTGGTAGAGTGAGGGAGTGGTAGTTTGAGGGAGTGGTAGAGTGAGGGAGTGGTAGAGTGAGGGAGTGGTAGTGTGAGGGAGTGGTAGAGTGAGGGAGTGGTAGAGTGAGGGAGTGGTAATGTGAGGGAGTGGTAGAGTGAGGGAGTGGTAGTGAGGGAGTGGTAGTGTGAGGGAGTGGTAGAGTGAGGGAGTGGTAGAGTGAGGGAGTGGTAGAGTGAGGGAGTGGTAGAGTGAGGGAGTGGTAGAGTGAGGGAGTGGTAGTGTGAGGGAGTGGTAGAGTGAGGGAGTGGTAGAGTGAGGGAGTGGTATTCTGGGGACATTTTTACATTTTAAGTATTTAGCTTCAAATGTTTAAGCTAGCTAGTTTATGCTAGCTAGCATTTAGGGGACATGTTGGGGCCAAGGCACTGAGCTGGAAGAAGAGGAAGCCGTCCTTGCGCTGGCAGCGGGATCCAAACACAGCAGAGTGCCCAGGGGGGCACACAGAGGGGCAGAACGTGGGGGGGTCTGCTTCCCGCTACCGCCAGATTTTAGTGGCCCAAGGGTGGGGCTGCATTCCACCCAAAATAACAGGCGGAAATGCAAGCGGCTCGGGGGGGCAGGAATAGCCTGGACACCATCGGGGGTGGAGGAATGCCACGGTGAGTGGGGCCAGCCCTGACCCAATCACACGCCAGCAGGCCACACACGCCCACCCCGACAGCATCCACGGCATTTACTACTACACCGACCTGGGGTCTTTAACCCTTCACACACCAGCACAGTTCCGGCACATTACTGCTCATTTCAATCTATTCTCACCAATATTGAGAACAAAGTTCCTTTCACATGATGTTTTGGTTAGCAACCTTTTCCTTAAAAACTCTCAGGGATCTGCAGGAATGTTTTTTTTTACCTGGATTTAAAAGAGCTGATTGATTGAAAGGGAATCACAAAAAACAACAAAAACTGCGGCCCTCCAGACTGGAGTTAAACCTGCAGACGCCGCAGCCCTCCAAGATTGGCGTTAAACCTGCAGATGCCGCGGCCCTCCAGGACTGGAGTTAAACTTGCAGACACTGTGCCCTCCAGGACTGGAGTTAAACCTGCAGACACTGTGCCCTCCAGGACTGGAGTTAAACCTGCAGAACTGGGGGCCCTGATGTAAGACATACATTGATAAAATACAGACACACATTTTTTTGCAAGAACGATGAGGCTAAAGATTCAAACATTTTAACACACTACCTTCATCAGTGAAATGCTGTTATGAGCTGATGGCAACTTAATATACCGTCTAAAGGCTAAAACATGACCATAGCTGAACAAGTTCATTAGAGAGGGATTGGGAATCAGAGTCCCTGTGTTCATTTGGCAGCATATAGAACAACCAGATATCCTGCCCAAGTGAGAAATGATCCAAACATCTGAAACGAGCTAAACGTAAATGTGCAAGAAACTGCATGGCACTGCCCCCAACACTTTACCCTGAGAGTGCGTCATTTGGTAACTCAGAAACAATGACGCAGTTTGGAGCAACATGTTCCCACTTAGGTTGAATTAGGTAACAGATTATTCCTGCTCCACACAAATGCTTATTGTGTCCAAGAATATGTCTGGACCAGCAAGACAAGCTGCAGCACAAGCCAGAGGGAGACTAACACACACACACACACACACAAATACAAACACACACACGCACACAAATACAAACACACACACTCACATGCATACATACACACACATACACACACACAGCCCATTACAGTGAACGAAGAGGTGATAATAAAAGAACATCAAGTGGCAAAATAAGAGTATAAATTACATAGAAGGGAGAAATAGTGTCAGGTTTAGAGGCCAAAATGCAAAGCTAACTGCTTTTTAAACCAAGGCTGGCTGAACGTTTCGATTAGCGGACGGGTTAAAGTCTCCGACAGTAATAGTTTTTGCCTTACTACCAATTCATTAAGGGAGGCGGTCCTCCTCAGACAGGCTGGGAGGAAGAAAGAGGGGTGAACACAAGGCCTCGTTTCTCTTCCATAGTTTCTCTTTATATTATTACAAAACTTTACACAAACATAAACTGGCTAAACTCCACACAGTGTGGAAAAACACAACATGAGCCAAAACAACATTGAGGAGCATTTCTCCTCAAAAAAAGCATAAATAATATAAAAGAAACGTAGTTTTCTTAAAACAGATACATTCATATGAAATAATATTTTACTACTACAAAAAATAAATAAGTCATCTAATTTTTTGTTCTTTAAAAAAAAAATATTTTCCCGCGTGTGGGCTGTAGTTTGTAGTCGGAGTCTTTGTCTTGCTTGCTCCCCCGTCATCTCTTTCTCTCCCAGCCCAGTCTGCAGTCAGCAGTGTCTGTCACACATTGTCCATGATCATGCAGAAGCTGGTCATCTCTGTCACACATTGTCCCTGACCACACAGAAGCTGGTCATGTCTGTCACACATTGTCCCTGACCACGCAGAATCTGGTCATCTCTGTCACACATTGTCCCTGACCCGCAGAATCTGGTAATCTCTGTCACACATCCTCCCTGACCACACAGAAGCTGGTAATGTCTGTCACACA
>JAINUG010000056.1:2002707-2037707 GCA_029706075.1 Aldrovandia affinis
TATTTATTAATTAAGGTGTGTAGGGTGTAAATATGATCAGTAGTGATGTTTTGGAAGAAAGCCAATCTGATTCTTACTCAAGACACTGTGTTCGGTAAGGAAGGTCTGTATTTGGGCATTCATAATACTGGAGATGTTCCTACAGATGCCACTGTTCTGATACTGTCAGGACTGCATGGTTTTTTTCTTTTGATTGTTCTTTTAGCTATTTTAGTGTAATTAGGTTATCCAATGGGTTTTGATTGTTCTTTATTGTTGATTCAAGTATTGTTAGTTTTGCTTGGATTTGTTTCTGTTCAATTTGGAGATTACTTGGAGCAAGTTCTCTATATAGGTTTTTAAAGTAGTTTTTCCAGATTTCACAATTTTGTATGGTCAATTTGTGGGGGGTTTTATTACTTAAGTTATTCCATTTTTCCCAGAACTGGTTTTGGTTAATAGAATCTTCAATTTCAACAAGAGTTTTGGAGATTTCTTCTCTTTTAAGGTTTGTTTGTAAAATGCAAGTGTTTCACAGTATCTGATGCATAAATCTGTGTTTTGTGGTTGTGGTTCAGATTGGATAAATGTCTTAGTTTTAATCTAATAGATTTGCATTTGTCATCAAACCATTTTTGTTTAGGGTCTGGTTCTTGATTGTTCCGCCGGTGAATTTTTTTGAGGTTATCTTTAATTTCTGATTGATGGAAAATTTCATTCATCATTTTAACTGCCAGGTTTACACCACTTTGGGTAGGTTTGAATGGCGTAAAATGGAAACTATTAATAAGGTTAGTAATTTCAGTTGAACTGATTGCTTTGGTGAATTCTTCCGTGCTGTCTGAAGCCCATCTGTATGTTTGATCAAGATTATACAGTTTAGAGGGCTATGCTCCTGATGCACTAATTCTCTCTCTCTGAGCTCCTGCTCTCTCTCTCTCTCTCTCTGTCACTCTCTCTGAGCTTCTGCTCTCTCTCTCTCTCTCTCTCTCTCTGTCTCTCTCTCTCTCTCTCTCTCTCTCTCTCTCTCTCTGTCTCTCTCTCTCTGTCTCCCTCTCTCTCTCTCTCTCTCTCTCTCTCTCTCTCTCTCTCTCTCTCTCTCTCTCTCTCTCTCTCAGCGTTACTCACTGTGCAGGCTGCTCTGTTGCCGGTTCCTCCAGAGGCACATGGTGATGAAGGCCAGCAGGATGAGCACCATGACGCCCAGCACGCCGCCCACGATCAGGTAGAGCAGGCCCGCGGCCATGGCGGGGGGATCAGGCGGCTGGGGCCCGGGGGGCGTGATGGGGTTCTCCCGTGGCACTCCGGGAGTCTGACGGGCTGCAGAAGAGAGGCACGATGAGGACTGCCCCCATCCTCGGGCAGGAATGGCACAGCTGGGTCTCCGTGTCCCACATGGTTCTCTACACACGCTCTCTACACGCTCTCTACACACGCTCTCTACACGCTTTCTACACGCTCTCTACACACTCTCTACACATGCTCTCTACACACTCTCTACACACGCTCTCTACACACGCTCTCTAAACGCTCTCTACACGCTCTCTACACGCTCTCTACACGCTCTCTACACACGCTCTCTACACACGCTCTCACACACTCTCTACACACGCTATCTACACGCTCTCTACACACGCTCTCTACACGCTCTCTACACGTTCTCTACACGCTCTCTACACGCTCTCTACACACGCTCTCTAAACGCTCTCTACACGCTCTCTACATGCTCTCTACACACGCTCTCTACACACTCTCTACACGCTCTCTACACGCTCTCTACACGCTCTCTACACGCTCTCTACACACGCTCTCACGCACTCTCTACACGCTCTACACACGCTCTCTACACGCTCTCTACACGCTCTCTACACGCTCTCTACACACACTCTCTACACTCTCTACACGCTCTCTACATGCTCTCTACACACGCTCTCCTACACGACTCTCTACATGGCAATGCTTCTTTTCACTCTGCACTAGTTCAGGTCGCACAGATATTGAGTCAGAGGAGGACACTTCATGTGCTGCTTGTACAGGCAGATTGTGGGAGCCTGACTGACCAGCGCTGTTGCGGGATGAGGCACAGACGTCCCACCGACTGAAAAATCTGTTTGTGGCAGCAAGTCTTTCTGCCTGATCTGACTGTAGTCACACCATGAAATTGCCACAATCAAAAGTGCTCCTAATCAATGTAGAAACCCCTAAACTTTTTCATTTAGATGAATGATGAAAAACAGCTTTTGCATTGTAAGTGCTATGTAACACTGTATTTACACTGTACCCACTGCTGCACAGTGTCATTACTCAGGTGTAAGGTTTCCAGATACAAATGGATATAGGAGAGAATTCCCCCTCATCGTGGCCCCCAGCTCACCTTTAGTCTCACAGATCATGACATTGCTGTATTCGCTCTCTCCTCCGTCGTTGAAACACTGCATCTTGATGTCATAGGAAGTCTCTGGCTGGAGCTGGCCAATCAGGTGCCACTGCTTATTACCTGTGGGACGGGGGACGGGGGACGGATGACAACACATGTACTAATTACGTCATGGAGTAGCCTCTACCCACCTCCCTTGGTCTCCCTCTCCCTCTCTCTCTTAGGGCTCAGACAGCTGCTTTATTCCAGACGGCCTCCCTATATGGCAGCTGAGTATTTGTTCTGGACCTTCTCCAGTATTCCCTTTGCACACACACACACACACACACACACAGTGTGCTTTTTCATACACACTATGGAAACTGCGTGATGGAAATGTATGGACCTTTGAGGTACTGGAACAGCTTTCAGAACTGTGGGCCAGTGCTCAGCTCTATCTGTTACAAGCCAAGATACGCCCTGCCCGCCCACGCTATCCAGCCATCACTCACACACATTTCACATTACAGACAACCCCAGAGCTTCACGCGGTCATCGGCGGCGTATCTGTAGGAGATACGGGGCACAACCGGCATGTGTTTCCTGACAGGGAGCAGCGATGAAAGAGAGGGAGAGGGTGAGTTATCAGTTCCTACAACAGAGCAGTCGCAGCCCCTCGGCCTGGCTTCACTGCGAAGCATTCCTGATGGCAATCTGAGCCCCCTTCAACCAGCCGGTTTAGGGTTTCAGTTCTGGGCCATTAGCGAGCCAAGCGTTTATTAAAGACACATTTTACACTGCCCCGTTACCCCACCACAACGCTCGCTTGTCAGGAAAACAACCTCTCGCTACCCCCCCTCAGGCTGATATGTCTTACCCCTCTCTTGCCCCCTCAGTTCGGCTATGACATCCAGCGGTCTGTTCGTGACCGCTAGCAAACTGACCACTAGTGCTAACAAACCGCTAAGCGCTAACAAACCTCTGAGCACTAACAAACTGCTAAGTGCCAACAAAATGCTAAGTGCTAACAAACCGTTGACAACTCCTAACTGCTGGCAAACACTGCTATGCTGCCTGTCATTTTAACAACAAAAAAGGGAAATATTTCCATTGGGAAATTGTTTTTGAGCAGCAAAAAAATGTTGAGTGGGGGGGAATTCCTTTCGTTAGTTAAAAACCTCTTCAAAGTATTTCCCGGAAAAGTCACCTCGTTTTCCTTGAAAAGCATGACTCAACTTCTATTGGCTCCGATCCAAATACGAGTTATGTATTATAACTACGTTTTAACTGAAGCCTAATTTTTGCCTAGTTTAAAGTGATACCCGTGTGCTTTGACAAAGCAGATCATCAAATCTGAAGCAGTTGCCTCAAATTACCAATAACCAGTCACCTGGCATGCCTTTTAAAAAATATACATATAATTTTTTTTTACTATTTCTTTTTGTACCAAATCTCCCCATTTATCTTCTAAACTGGTGTTGGAACGCAGATTTCAAAATTAATTTCGATATTCAAACATAATGTGACGGCCCTACTGCCTTTTCCACCAAACGCTGCCATTCTGGGCCAAAGGCAGGCAGACCAGAGAGACACGGACGCTGGCAGCTTTCAGAACCCTAACCCTTTTCGCGCTCAATCGGAGCACAAGCGGCTCACCTTCTACAACGTCCCTCTTGTAGTCGCTGTCGTTGTCGCTGTCCGTGGGCCGATAATAAATGTAGAAGCCCTGAATGGGGGTGTTGTTGTTGCTGGACGGAGTGTACTGGGGACAGAGGGAAGAAGAGTCGTCTGTCTGCAACACGTTCGGATATCACGAAGACCGATCGCACCTCAAGTTCAAATCAGTTGCAAAGAAAACATTAACACGAGCCTTGATAACAATAACAATGAAAAACAGGCAAAGCAAATATGTAAGCACATTTGGATTGATATGACTGGTGAAAGAAGACAATAACAAAACAGTTAGAAAAATAGATTGGGTGAATATCCTTCCTCCATCCCTTGTTCTTCTAAATCCTTCCTCCCTTATCTGTGGTCTAAAAATAGCTTTTCTCTGCCCATACCAAATTCAGCAGGGCCTTTTGATCTCCCCAAAAAAGGAGCCAGGCCAATTACAGGCCCGATTGACCATTATTTTCCATTATATAACATGAGCAATGTCTTAATGGTGGGGTGTAATTGAAAGGAAGATCAAAACAAAAATCTGATGGAACTGGAAAGTGACATATGCTGTTAAAAAAAGAAACCATTCCCGCCTTTCAACTAAATAGTACTGTCTGGGCTGGGTGTGCGCCCCCAAGGGGAGGACATGGGCGGTGCACTCACGGTCCACCGCAGGATGATCTGCGTGTCGCTGACAGCGTCCGTGGAAGAGATGTGGGGTCCGGCGACCGGGCGGCTGGAGAAGGGCGGGCTAGCGGGGGAGACGGCGTAGGGCCGGGAGGGGCCGCTGTGGGGGCTCTCGCCATACGTGTTCACCGCCACCACGCGGAACCGGTACATAGAGCCTGCCGGCGGGCCAAGGGGTCGGGCGCAGCGGGAACAAACATTTTGGAAAGATTAAAGACGCATTTGGCAAGGAAGGCCCCGCTGTGACAGCTCACACGAGGGCAGGAGATCAGAGGTCAGAGGTCACAAAACATGAATCACTGCAGAGACTGCACAGCCCACATTCCTGCCTGCTTCAGAAAGAGTTCCAGTTGACATTCAAGCTCAAAGAAATGAAGAAGAGTTCTGGTCCAAAAAAGGTCCAGTGGCCAGAGACACAGTTTTCAGAGTAAAGCACACGGAGCTGAATGTCATATTCTGCTGCGAGAATCATCGAGCGGGCGGACTGCGTGCGCTGATCTCACCTGGCTGCAAGGTGCGCACCTCCACCGACAGTTTGAGCGGGGAGATGTTGTCGGCGGCGACAAGCCACTCGGCGCTGCGGCCCTGCCGCCGGTACTCCACCCGGAACGCGGTGATCGGTGAGCCCCCATTGGCTCGCGGGATCCACGTGACGTACACCGAACTCTCGCTTGCCATGGAAACGGTGGGGCGGTCTGGGGCCTCGGGCACTAAGGGTTAGGGAACGGGAGAAGGGAGGAGGGAGGAGTCAGAGACCGAAACAAGGGACCCAGACAGAGAAACTCAATTTATCAATCCCAGGATCTAACAGCTCAACTCCAGTATTTACCGGCAACAGCGTGCCAGACGACCTTCCAATACGGAGTATAGAGACAGTGGCCTCGATTCAATCAACATTTTCCCTTAACTTTGAGTTGCAAATAAAATGTATACGTTTTATTCTTCACTGGCACAGTTTGGTGAGTTAGTATAAGTAGTTACTGAACTCGCAAACTATGTTTGTTGGGGGAAAAGGAACACACAAATGTATTTAGAAATGATGATTGAATCCAGGCCAGTATTTAAGGCAAAGTGAAATATCCCCTATATTCTGATTGGTTGTGACCTCCTGACACGCCTGGACACAGGTGGCCCTACACACGACCCTACACCACCATGGGCCTAGAGAAACAGGGGATCACTTCACAGCTATCTTCGGCTATCCAAAACATAAAAACATTTTTTTAAATGCACATATTTTGAGTGAAGTGGAAATGGAAACCCCCATAATAATTCCAGACAGGCACATCACCTCTCACACAGAGAGGAGAAGAAAAAAACTGCTACAGACAGCACACAGTATAGCAGCATGTCGAGTGGAAAGCATACTTACTGTCCACACTTCACAGAGAGGGCCAGAGAGAGAGAGAGAGAAAGGGGTTAAGTACAAACATTAACAAACAGCAACAAGAGGACAGGCCAAACTGAGGCTCCTTACAGACAACCAACATGCACACACACAGAAACAAAAACACACACAAACACACACATATACCTGAGCAAACAATTCTCCACAAACCAATCTCTGTCTGTACAATAATCTCTGTAAATGAATGTGGTTAATACGAACAGTACTAACCCATAATGGGAAGCTTGCAAAGGATATATCATCATTTGACTTTAGAGATATAAAACATATCCCCAATCAAGATGTGACTTTAGTGTTCGTACCTCTGTCAGGAATGACCACCCCAAAGTGTATGTTGGGGTTCTCGTTTTCCGGGATTTTCTCAGGTTGAAACAGGAAGGGGGCCTTGGAGGGATGTTTACTGGAGGAAGCGTTCTTTTCTAAAAAACCATGGGAGAGAGAGAGGGAAAGAGGAAGAAAGCAAGGGAAGATCCATCAGAATTGGACAGGAGTGGTCAAATGCTCTATCACCACCCTCAAAACACAGTGGCGCTGTGCTGTGCTGGTTAACGCAGTATCGCTGTGCTGGTTAACGCAGTAGTGCTGTGCGCTGTCGCTGTGCTGGTTAACGCAGTAGTGCTGTGCTGGTTAACGCAGTATCGCTGTGCTGGTTAACGCTGTAGTGCTGTGCTGGTTATCGCTGTGCTGGGTAATGCAGTATTGCTGTGCTGGTTAACGCAGTATCGCTGTGCTGGTTAACGCAGTAGTGCTGTGCTGGTTAACGCAGTATCGCTGTGCTGGTTAACGCAGTAGTGCTGTGCTGGTTAACGCAGTATTGCTGTGCTGGTTAACGCAGTATCGCTGTGCTGGTTAACGCAGTAGTGCTGTGCTGGTTAACGCAGTATCGCTGTGCTGGTTAACGCAGTAGTGCTGTGCTGTGCTAGGTGACGCTGTGCTCTGTGGTACTCACCCTTGCCGGTGCGGAAGGTGAGCATGGCAGGCTGTCCCCCCCCAGCGGAGCTGCGTGCCACCATCAGCACCTCGTACAGACTGGAGGCCTCCAGCTCAGAGAGACGCAGGGCCTTCTCACTGCCCGGAACCCGCACCGTGTGCCAAGCACCTGCCACGTTCCCCACATCGTCCAGCTGACACCACACAGCGCCATGCCAGGCAGGGACACACACATATACCCATGCACACGTATATAGGGACACACGTATATACACACACCATATATACACACACACACACACACACACACACACACACACACACACACGTATATACCACACACACACACACGTATATACCACACACACACACACACACATATACACACACACACACACACACACAAACACACACACACACACACACACACACACACATAGCACACACACACATGTATATACCACACACACACACATAGCACACACACATATACACACACACACACACACACACACACACATACCACACACACACAGACACACACACGTATATACCACACACACACACACACACACACACATAGCACACACACACACGTATATACCACACACACACACATACCACACACACACACACACGTATATACCACACACAACACACACACACACACACATACCACACACACACACACACACACACACACACACACACAAAGATACATAGCCACAATGCAAACAGCCCACAGACAGCCACCAAACGAGGACAGAAAGAAAGCAAACATGGACGTCAGTCTGTTCCTGCCCGTCTCTTAGTTCTCAAACCGCTGGCCAAGCTTGAACCAAGAAAGCCGAGTCACACTTTCCACTGAGCCTGCAAGACAATCAGACTGGCTGCCAAGGAAAATGACAAGGCTTTTGTTTGAGTAAATGCATTATTGGACAAAGCACAGGTTTCTGAAACAGGCCAGCTCTCCCCAGCACCCCCCCCCCTAACCTAAGCAGCATTAATGTCCAAACTGGGTTCCATGACTTCAGCCTTCCCACCCCAAACTGAAGTCGTGCTGAGCTGCTATTGCCCCAGGAAACCACTGCAACATGTCTGGCACTGTGTGACATCACTTTGTGACACCACTGGTTTTGATAAAGCACGGCCAGGGGCGGGTACACTTTGAGGTACAGAATAAACCAACGTGCATCTCTCAGTCACTGCTAAAGACCGTACTCACACCGTCCCAGAGGCTGCCCTGTGCCAACATCGTCTCACTGCCAGAGCTACATGCACTGAAGTGTGAAAGGAGTGTTACCCACAACCTCACTGGCACCTAGGCAGCTGGCTCAATGGAGCTGGCTTTTGTACTGTACTGGTTTCCTGCCTGTTCCAAACTGGCGATTTTTCAGTGTGAACAACGCTGGTGAACTAACCGCAACCACATGACAAGTGCACTGTTTCATAAGAGGAAGAACCACCTGGTCTGCTCAGCCAATCACAGGCCTTGGAGGAGGTCCACACTTCCTTAGCTACTTCTTGTTTGGTTGAAAACATGGTTTAGAAACTGCAGCGTTGTGCCGGCAACTGCCAAAGCAAAGGAAACACTTCAGTAAATGAAGGGTTCTGGCGGCTCTGTTATGGTGTGGGGTGCATTTTCCTGGCATGGTTTAGGTCTGCTCAACCCCTTAGACGGCAAGGTAAATGCCAATAAATACAAAGCCATTCTGAGTAATCACCTTCATCCTGTGTTGAGGCATTTCTATCCTGATGGGAGTGGTATCATCCAGGATGACAAAGCTTCCATCCACAGGGTGCACTGAAGCTGTTCTGGCAGCTCGTGGTGACCCAACGGCCTATTGATACACTTCATGTTGGTGTTTCCTTTATGTTGGCAGTTACCTGTAGATCCTGACTCCTTAACCCCACAGCGAAGGGCCTCTGCATGTCCAGCTCTCACCGTGTAATAACGCATGAGACACAGGCTTCACAGGGGTTACCCCACTCATGCTGGGGGCATTAGATAGTGGGACACCCCACTCCATACTCCATAGAGGGGTCGGTAATCATCCAGTGAGCAACAGGTCTGTGGGCGTGGCCTCTTACCTTACGGTATTTCACAAAGTAGGCATTGATTGGGCTGCCCCAGTCTCGCCCCGCCCTCCACTCCAGATCGTACACGTTGGGTTTGTGCGTCTGTGGGGGGCTCATAATGATTGGTGCCTCGGGAGGTGTGTCACTCGTCCTCTCCACGGGCGTGTCCTGGCCGTGTCCTGGCTCCTCCCCCTCATCGCTCTGAATCGGTTGAACTGAAGGCTCCACAGCCACAGCCTGGGTGGTGCTCTCCAGAGGCACTGTCAATCATACGCACGTAACACTTCTCATTGGTTGTCAGATAAACACGTCGGTGATGTACCACATTTTACTAGGGGTGGGTGTCACCGTTAAAAACATAATACCTGAATTCATGGGCTATACTCTTAACTGAGGATAAACCATTTTTTTATGAAAATTCTGAGCATGAGACTGTTTCACAGGTCGGTGCTTAATTATGCCTTGCTGCACATATTTTCAGCAGCCTGCTGCCACCCTGCTCACAGTGAATGAAAGCAGAGCCCATTCTGTGCACGGCACACACAGAACCCTGGACGGTCTGCCAAGCGACGAGGCTCCACTGCAGCGGGATCCATTTTACTCATGCAACTCGAACAGAAGTGGGACTATGAGTCTGTGGAACACAAGCCAGCCAGCAGGCCTGGAAAGTTTTACATTTGCTACAAGTCTTGCTATTAACATAAAAAAACAGGGAAAAGCTGGATCCACAGAGCAGCACATAATAATGCTTTGTTTGTTTTTTTTCATTAACAGGAAACTGAAGTTCACCTGGGATGGTGTGCAAGCTTGTAGCGATATTACCTCCGACGTGGGCTTGGCAGGTAACAAATGGAAATATTTTGGGGGTTTTTTTCGAAGAGATTCAGAACACAGTTTGTGTGCGGCCCTGTGGAAGGTGGTCGTTGGCCTCTACAAGCCAAAAGCGCCATCGTTTCTTTTTCAGATGTACACAGATGACTGGGGAGGGAGATCGAAGCAGGGGAGGGGGGAAAAGGCTTTTTGTTGGACTCGGTTTCTGTTTTGGGCTGTTTTTGGTGCGCCACTGGTTTATTTTACAAAGCAAACAGCCCCGGAGATGGTAACACTAAACCAGACCCTGGGCCTGCGGCCAGCTGCCACACGATCCACTCACCAGCCATTAAAATACCAGAGGGAATCAGAGCCCAGACACGCACCGCTCTTCTCTCTCTTTCACCTCACTCTCTCTACACCTCTCTCCTCCTCTCCATTAGCTCCAGAGAAGCAAAAAATATTCACTTGCCTACAAAAACCTGACTAAACGAGAGAGTAACCACACCTAGAAAGAAATATGGACACTTATATGAACAGAATATAGACACTTGTATGAACATAACATAGACACTTACATGAACATCTGAAGATTACATTGCATTTTTTTAAAACATTTTAAGCATTTAGCAGATGCTCTTATCCAGAGCATCTTACAAGATTTAAATAATATATAGCTAAGTAAAGTAGATAGGTTGCGATAAGTAAATAATGAAACAAAAGTCTGAATCAACCTACCCACAGTGAGAAAGGCCTCAGCCTGATCCGAGCCCAGCTCATTGGAGGCCTCACAGATGTACTTCCCAGCGTGGGCCTGGGTGACAGCCTGGATGTAGAGTGAGCCACTCCCTGGGCGAGGCATGGCGTGGGGGGGGAGACGGTCACCCGGGGACCTGGCTGGGGCCTGCTGGGGCTGGAGGGATCGGGGGGATCGGGGGGGACGGGTGGCGAGGGGGCTGGCGGTGTGGTACCAGCGGATGACTGGCACGGGCTGACCGCTGGCGTTGCAGGACAGAAGAGCGCCGTCGCCCTCCTGGAACGTTCCACTTAAAGGTGGTGACTGGATGACTGGCGGGGAACTCAGACCTTGGGAATACAACGCAAACAGAGCCACACGGTCACTGCAAGGTCCACAGACCTGAGAATGAGCTCACTCACTGTTATGCATCTGTCAGATCTACGTATATTTATACCTACAGTGTTACTGGAGCACAACTACTTACCTATGCCAGTTAATGCAAGTTATTAAAAGTGGGCATATGGACCCCTTGTATGACTATAGTTATACAATATATACATAACCAGTTGCAAGCTCTCTACAAAGGTTCTCATTTTCTGACTACGCCTAAAAGACATTTATTTTTACATGTAAAACCATGACCATCTTTTTACTTATCCCAAGTATTTAAAGTGCTTTTTCAAAGCACCTTGGAATGTATGGAGAAAGCGTTTAACGCCCCCACTCAAAGGAACTGGAGCCAGCAAGCATGCTCCTGGAGGAGCTCAGAGGGAGCAGTTGGGTGTCAGAGGCAGAACACGGCCGAGGGACGGTGTGTTCATAAATAAGAGGTGTTTGTGTAGGATTCTGACAGCTGGGTGGTCTGTTCCCCATCACAGTCCTCCACGGATCATTCTCGCATTCCGCTGCCCGACAGCTTCTCCCCAACAGCACACAAAGCACACGCTCATGACCAGCGAATCACACTGCTCCAATCTGCTCCTCTCTCATGACCAGCGAATAACACTGCTCCAATCTGCTCCTCTCTCATGACCAGCGAGTCATACTGCTCCAATCTGCTCCTCTCTCATGACCAGCGAATAACACTACTCCAAACTGCTCTGTCAGGCTGTGCTGAGGGTTTGAGAAGCCCCTGTGTTCAGCTCCAACCCTCTCCTGATTGGTGTGTGCTGTTTGACCACGCATACCTGATTGGACAATGAGCATGCCAGCTGACTGGGCTGATCCAATCCCGTTGTCCACCAGGCACTGGTATGTTGCCCTGATTCTGTTGCGTTACCGTGGTGACATGGAGGGAGGAGCCAGATATCTGGAGGTGGGGTGAAGGGGCGATTGAGGTGGAGTTGAAAAGCCAGGTGACATTGGGGGCGGGGTTTCCTTTCGCTCCACAGGTGAAGAAGATGGAGGAGCCTGGAGAGGCCAGCTGGTCCGTCAAGCCTGGCAACACAGAGGCCGGCTCTGTGGGAGAGGAACACGCAGTTAGAAACAGACGCTGGAGTCAGACGTAGGTGGGAGAAGAGGCAGGGCTGGGCTCAATTCCATTTCAGTTTAGTTCAGGAAACAAATTGAAATGAAATTAATTACGCGGTGTACATAGTGTTGACCAGGTTTCATTACGGTCATTCACTGAGCACGGTCACAGTGTGGTCTCATTACGGTCACTCACCAAGCACGGTCACAGTGTAGTTAGCGCTGACCAGGTCTCCGGTCCCAGTGTGGGCGGAGCATTGGTACCTCCCCCCATCGCTCCCGCTCACGGAGGTCAGAACCAGGTTGTTGTGTAACAGTCTGTGATTGGATCCCGCTGCTACCTCCTCCCCGTCTTTGGTCCAGTGGGCAGCGGGCGAGGGACTCCCCGCCAAGACGCACTCCAGCGTGACGGACTCAGACTGGACCACGCTGACAGTCTGCGGGGTAACGGGGTACACAATCCGCACGAGGGAGGGGCCGTCCAAGTCTACAGGAGGCCAACACAAACATAGAGCAAAACTCAAACTCAAACCCAATCCCAAACTTAAACTGAAATACCCAATTACAGAAAATCTTGCATTTGATAAATGCTTCAGTAAGTCAATTATAGTAGAAATGTAGTTTAAATTGTTGGCTTCATAGTGTGTGGTGTGTCACAGCGAAATGTGCCCTGACTCACGTTTGATGGTAAGTTTTGTTCCACGGGCCTCTACCCTGGTCTCCTGGGTGACAGGGTTGTGTGCACCACATTTATACATCCCCTGGTGCTGGGAGGAAATGGACACAATCTGAAGGTTCCCAGATGGAAGGATTAAATATTCACCTGCAACCAAGAGTGAAGTAAAACAAGTCAGATATTATTTTTGTCAATCATTTTCTTTGTCAATTATTTTCAGAAGAAGTTTTAGTTAGAAATATGATCCCAGCACATCACGGCTCACTTGAATCACCACTGTAAATACTGTTCAGGGTACACAATGTGCGCAACAATGTGCAAACAATTGTGTACCTGTTCAGGGTACAAAATATCAGGGATCTGCACAAGTGTTTTCACATTTTACCAGCATCTAAAGACATACATTATTTCAAATATGTTTTTGAGCCAGGCGTGAATAAGGCCAGAAAATGAGCAGTGTGTGTGCCAAGCAGCCAGGCTCTGGGCGTTACCTGTGGACTCCTCCAGCCACTCCCCTCGAACCCGCAGGCGAGGAAGGGCTGGGGGGTTACTGTGGGGCAGGAGGCACTGGATCAGCGCTGTGCTGCCCTCTTCCACCGCCAGCGTGCGCCGATGTGATTCGCCAAACTCAGCAATGTCTGCAAGGAGAGGGACGGGTCAATTAGCTCAATATAATCAATCAGACAATCATAAATCAGTCAGTCAATTATTCAATCAATATTTATTTTTCTACAGCACCATTTAGAAACCGGTTGTTACACAGTGCTCGACAATGGACATTCCCAAAAGCGAATACATATATATATTTTAAATGTCACATTACATTTTATTAAAGCAAAATATAATGGCAATACTCTAACTGGGAATACCCTAACCCAGGGGTCGGCAACCCATAACACTCAAAGAGCCATTTGGACCTGGTTTCCACGGAAAAGAAAACACTGGGAGCCGCACCATTTTCTGTCGACGGGGGAGGTGTATCGCAGCGAAAAAAAGCTGCGACCAGTTCATTTACGGGGGGAGGTGCAACGCGAAAATAATTCTTGCGCCCCTCGGATTTTCTGTCAACGGGGGTGGGGAGGTGCTACGCCAAAAAAAATGCGCCCAATTTTGCGCCCGATTCATTGGATACTTATTATTTATTTTCCCAAGCCACGCGGAGCTGCAACATAAGGCTGAAAGAGCCGCATAGGTACCCCTGCCCTAACCACTATACTGCACTGCTACACTATACTCCATTATACGAAGCTGCTACACTATAGTATATTATACTACACTGCTACTCTATACTACATCATACTACACTGTTTGAGTTAACATTTGGCAGGTTACCTGTGATAGAGACACAGGTGTGTAGCAACAGGGGCATTACCTGCGATCGAGACGTGGGCGTAGCGGCTGGCGATGGAGTGCGTGTCCGAATGTGCGATGCACTGGTAGCGGCCAGCCTGGCTGGGCTGCAGGGAGGGCAGGGTGAGCCGGCCGGGCTCCAGCCTCGCTCCGGTGGCGGTCGCCGGGTCCAGGGCCACGCCCCCGAAACGCCAGGACAGCCACGCCGAGGCAGGGGAGAGCGGGGCCAGCGAGCAGCGCAGGTGGACCACGCCCCCCTGCTTCTGCACCGTGGAGACGGGCTCTGAGAGGAAGGACAAGGACACGCCTGCACAGGGACACAAACATTACCACCTGCACCACCCATTTACACACACGCACACGCACACACACACACACACACACACACACACACACACACACACACACACACACATACACATACACATACACACACACACACGCCTGCATAGGGACACAAACATTACCACCTGCACCACCAATTTACACACACGCACACACACACACACACACACACACACATAAACACACACACACACACACACACACACACAGACACACACACCTGCACAAGGACACAAACATTACCATCTGTATCACCAATTTACATACACATACATACACACACACACACACACACACACACACACACACACACACACACACACACCTGCACAGGGACACAAACATTACTACCTGTACCACCGATTTACACACACACACTCACACACACACACACACATCTGCACAGGGACACAAACTTTTCACTTGGTAGTTGTAGAATGTAATGGTAAAATGTGTAATTTAAGGTGGAATTGATTTAATGTTTTCATTTCAGGCTGTAAGGCAACAAAAGGTGTCATTTTTGAGCTATGCATGCACAAGCCTTGATGAAGACTGATTCACACACACATGGTTACGAGGGTTCTCTTACGTGAACAGCTGATGAGCCAGACCTGGCAGAGACACAGGAAGGTGGAGAGGACCCCAAAGCAGGCATCCATGGTGCCCTGTCACCACCTCGGACTGTTCTGGGGCCCCGCACACGCCCCCTCCACCCAAACACCTGCAACACATGGCCCATTACATCACAATCCACCTGTTACACACCACACATTACATCACAATCCAGCTGCAACACACTGCACATTACATCACAATCCACCTGTTACACACCACACATTACATCACATTCCACCTGTTACACACCACACATTACATCACAATCCAGCTGTTACACACTGCACATTACATCACAATCCACCTGCAACACACTGCACATTACATCACAATCCACCTGTTACACACTGCACATTGCATCACAATCCACCTGTTACACATGGCACATTACATCACAATCCACCTGTTACACACTGCACATTACATCACAATCCACCCACAACACACAAGCAGAACCTCCTCAAACCGGGCACTGAAAAGCACAGCACGTTACATTGAGAAACGAAGTGCGTGCACACACAGGACAATTACAATTAAGTGTGCATCGAGAACGTCCGGCGATACAAATAAATCCACTTTATGCTGATCTATTAAACATGCATGCGCCTCACCCCCAGTTTTCAGATTTACAGCTACCTCATCCATCCTCCTCTTTTCTGTCATCCATCTACCCCATACCCCCCCTCCGTATCCCTGTCCCTCCTCCCCTGTACCCCTCCTCTTAATATCACTGTCCTGTCACACTGTCTTGCCCCTACACAGGGTCACTGTAGCCTGACACGCTCCCCAGGGACACGCCAGCCACAAGAGAGAGGCGGAAAGAAAGGGGAAGAAACGTAATTAGGAACATTCCTCTCTTCCTTTTGAACCCTGTTCCCTTCCCCCCTTCCTCTCACCGCCGCCACCTTCTTTATCAATAATCTGGCGAGGGGCTTTGATCAGAGGTACTGGGGGGGTGACCGTGGTGTTGAGCTTCAGGCCAACAGACAATGGCTGTCCAGCAGGGACATTGAAACACACAAGCCAGCCGTGGGCTAGACCTTTCTGGGGGGTGGGGGAAGAGAGGGGGAGTCGGGGGAGAACTCGAACTAAAGTAATGATGGGGTCAGTAGAGCTGAACAAGCCGGCATCCCCCCCCCCCACCTCACACACACACACACACACACACACACACACAGCCCACTCTCCACCCCCGCCCCCACACAAGACCCACTCTCCGGCCCCTCCCCACTCTGCCCCCCCCCGCCGACCTTTAACCTTGTTTATTTGCCTCTTTAAGCCTCCGTGCCCATGTTACACAACAGAGTAATCTGCTATCACCATCAGTGTCTGTTTTCCTACTTTCACAACACAAAGTCTTACAACAGATTCTATCCTGTGTGCGCACCTTCAGCAGAACAGAACACTCCCAATTCAGTTCATGTGCACAGCATTTTTTCCGGTGGAAAATAAAAAAACATCAGTGGTGTGTGGTGAACTGTGAAATGTGAACTGGTTTAAAAACTCTGTCAGTCTGTGGAGGAAGCTCTCTCTGGTAATGTGGTCTTACACCTCAGTCCTCCGCACACAGGGAAAAGCACAGGATACAGTTAAAAACAGGGAGCTCTGGATTTTCCTGGACTTCTTGAGATACGGGGCGCGGTGGCCCAACTGAGCCACTAATAGGTCACTCTGCTGAAGGCTGGGGTGCTCCGACCCCCCCTCCCCCCTGGCCTTCCTCCCCGTGACCCCAAGGCAGCTCTGGGGAAGACAGAGGAGGAAGCGCAGGAAATAATAAACTCTCACAGGTCCACACTCACGCCCCCTCTCACCCCGGGGTCAGAGGTCACGGCGGAGCCAGCAGGCGTCTGATCGACCCGAGGCCAGGCGCATCTCTCCGAGCCGAGAGAGAGGGCAAGGGAACACTGAAACTACGGCACAGCCAAAACAGTCAGGAGCTGAGTTCTGTAACTCCATCAGCACCCAGCTTGCCTCTCTGTGGAGTTACAGGACTCAGGGTCAGGGGTGAATTCCATAAACTCTTCCGATTCGTTCAAATTCAATTCATGCATTGAAAAAGGGCCATGATGTTATATGAGGAATTTTTTCAATTATTTAATTGAATTCAAATGTCTTGCATATTCCGCACGCGTGCCATTTGATATCGGCATTGGGACTTCCCTGGCATCCAAACATGTCACAAAAACAGGGCCTTTTGATGCGCGTCTCAAATGAAGAACGAAGGTGTGCACGAGTCTGGGACTCTCGCCCTTTCGCATATAAACTCTACGCCTCCACCCCCGCTCTGATGCAGGCCAATCAAACACTGCGAGCAGAACATTTATACTTCCCCTACGAGTGACTGGCCCTCTCTCTGCTGAAGACCCCCCTCTGCTCTCAAAGGAAAACGTATTAATATATAACCACGATAACATCAACGGCACTGTAAAACCTTGCACGGCACGAAGCGGCCTGGCGCAGCTCATGGACTCCAGGAGGGGAAGTCTCCATGGAAACCGCTCCGTTTGGCAGGGCTCCACCGGCGTTGCTTGATCTCGACCACAGATCTGGCGAGACGAGGAAGAGGAGGGTGTGTTGTCTGTACATCCACCGCCATGGAGACAGACACCGCAGCAATATCCTGTATCCCTCATCGCGGCCTGCATCCCAACGCCGGCTGGGCCGATCATTCAGGGGACAGGGCCCCTTGCTAGATGAGACGCAGGCCAGGGAAGGCCCTTAAGATATCGGGATTTACTCCTGTTGGTGGGAGGAGTGTCACATTCCCTTTGTTCCTGTCTTGTTTCTCCCTTGTGATTGTTTGTTAATTGTTTTATTATTTTCCATCATTCAATTATCATCCCTCGTTACTCCTCATCATGTTCAAGGTTCACTCCTCATCCGTCTGCCAGCTCTGTCCGTCCTGCCAACCCCGCCTGCCTGCACGCTCAGCTGCCCCCGGTTCCCTCATCCTGTCTGTCCTCCTGTGCATCCCTTCCAGTGTTCAGCTCATCGTCTCCACTACCTCTGTCATTACTACTACAATTATTATTAAAACATCACTCTCCATCCTAACTTTGTCTGTGTCCGCATTTGGATTCGTTCCTGTCATCACTACAAGGAGGTGCAAAGGAAACAACCTTTCCCTCCTCACAGGGGTTTTTGTCCCCAGACAGCTGGCAGAAGCACAGCTAAAGGAACAGCACATCAAACAGCAGAGAGGGGTAGAGACAGCACCGCAGAGAGTGAAGCACACACTCAGCACCGTTCTATCAGAGAGGGGCCGAGAGTGAAGCACGCAGTCAGCACCGCTCTATCAGAGAGGAGCAGAGAGTGAAGCATGCAGTCAGCACAACTCTATCAGAGAGGGGCCGAGACTGAAGCACACAGTCAGCACAACTCTATCAGAGAGGGGCTGAGACTGAAGCACGCAGTCAGCACCGCTCTATCAGAGAGGAGCAGAGGCTGAAGCACGCAGTCAGCACTGCTCTATCAGAGAGGAGCAGAGAGTGAAGCACGCAGTCAGCACCGCTCTATCAGAGAGTGAAGCACACAGTCAGCACCGCTCTATCAGAGAGTGAAGCACGCAGACAGCACAACTCTATCAGAGAGGAGCAGAGAGTGGAGCACGCAGTCAGCACCGCTCTATCAGAGAGGAGCAGAGACTGAAGCACGCAGTCAGCACCGCTCTATCAGAGAGGAGCAGAGACTGAAGCACACACTCAGCACCGCTCTATCAGAGAGGGGCCGAGACTGAAGCACGCAGTCAGCACCGCTCTATCAGAGAGGAGCAGAGACTGAAGCACACACTCAGCACCGCTCTATCAGAGAGGGGCCGAGACTGAAGCACGCAGTCAGCACCGCTCTATCACAGAGGAGCAGAGACTGAAGCACGCAGCCAGCACCACTCTATCAGAGAGGGGCAGAGAGTGAAGCATGCAGTCAGCACAACTCTATCAGAGAGGAGCCGAGACTGAAGCACGCAGTCAGCACTGTTCTATCAGAGAGGGGCCGAGACTGAAGCATGCAGTCAGCACAACTCTATCAGAGAGGGGTCGAGACTGAAGCACGCAGTCAGCACCGCTCTATCAGAGAGGAGCAGAGACTGAAGCACACAGTCAGCACCGCTCTATCAGAGAGGAGCACAGAGTGAAGCACGCAGTCAGCACCGCTCTATCAGAGAGGAGCAGAGAGTGAAGCACGCAGTCAGCACCGCTCTATCAGAGAGGAGCACAGAGTGAAGCACGCAGTCAGCACCGTTCTATCAGAGAGGGGCCGAGACTGAAGCACGCAGCCAGCACCGCTCTATCAGAGAGGGGCAGAGAGTGAAGCACACACTCAGCACAACTCTATCAGAGAGGGGCAGAGAGTGAAGCACAGAGTCAGCACAACTCTATCAGAGAGGGGCCGGCACACGCGCCCATGCTCAAGAATGAGGCGCCCAACCCTCGAAATCCTAAACATTCCAACAGCTAACGTTTCTGACAGTTATTACCCATCTACACCACACCCAGGTGTAGCTGCACAGCTGAGATGTGTTACAGAACTGGCTCAAATGCATTCAAGATCAAAGATGGGAAGAAATTAACGGAAATTAACAGAAATGCATAAAGATATCAGACAGAGAATACTGTAGAGGAAGTGTGGGGGGAAAATTTGAAAAGAGAGTGAAAGAGAGGATAAGATAAAGAGAGAGAGAAGGAGAGATAGTGTGTGCAGAGATGGGCAGCCCGGACCCACATGCTGTACCCCAACCTGTCTGCACTCGCCCCAGGATTACAGAATGATGAACAGCAGGAGAGAGACATTCCACAGAGAGAGAGGGGGAGAAAGAGAGAGAGAGACATTGAGAGAGGGGGAGAAAGGGAGGGGGAGAGAGAAAGAGAGAGAGGGAGAGAGAAAGAGAGAGAGAGAGAGAGAGAGAGGGAGAGGGGGAGAGAGGGAGGGGGAGAGAAAGAGAGATACAGTGAGAGAAAGGGAAGGGGGAGAGAGAGAGAAAGTGAGAGAGAGGGAGGAAGAGAGAGAGAGAGTATAAGAAAGAAAGACAGTGAGAGAGAGGGAGAGAGGGAAGGGGAGAGAGAGAGTGTCAGAGAGAGAGAGAGTGAGTGAGAGAGAGGGGGGGAGAGAGAGAGAGAGAGAGAGAGAGAGCAGCAGCCCTGTTTTAATAGCCTCCAAGAGGGAGTATCAAACCAGGTTAGTGTGTGAGTAAATGCAGAGGAATGGCCTGAACTCCATTGATCACAGAAGAGAGCCCCCCCTCACTAGAGCATGTTACACACATCAAAGGACTCAAAGATAAAGATAATGTTGACGGTGCTCTGAGTTTCTGGCAGGGTGCGATTTGTGTGCGAGGAGGGCGGGGACTGCCAGGGGGGGTCACCGAGATGGCTGGAGAGCGCTGCTGTATCATGGTAAGGGAGGGGGCCCCACATATCGAGCAGTCAGGGCCGAGACTGGGGGGGTGGCTCTAAGTCCATCCCCACTTTCAAACGCATGTTCCAAATACAGACTGGCCGAGACACAGATGAACACTAAAACTGAAATATACACATGAGGGCTGTGAAAGCAGAGAGCCTAAACTGGATGGTTTTCAGACCAAATACGCTTAGCAATATGCACACACACACACACACCTACACATACACACACACACACACACACACACACACACACCTACACACACACACACACCTACACACACACACACACACACACACACACACACACACACACCTACACATACACACACACACACACACGCACATACACACACACACACACACACACACACACATATATATACACACACATACACACTCACATATACACACACACACACACATACATACACGCACACACACACAAACGCACGCACAAGCATGCACGCACGCACGCACACACACACACACACACACACACACACACACACCTACACATTCACACATACATAATATTTGCCCAGGACAAACAAACAGTCAACAGAGTCCAGTGCTTTTATTCCATGTCAGATTTTGAACAGAGTCCAGCCCTTGGGTGGTTTCATTCCATGCCAGATTTTGACAAAATATAAAAAAACCTCACTCCCGTGTGCGAACAGATGCAAACACATTAATGTAAATATACTTTCCCCAAACAGAGATTCTGCACAAATGCATTCATCTTGCGGTTGTCTAAATGTTTATTTAGCAAGTGTGGTAACTCAAACTGTATATACCAGAGGCACCTGCTGTGTAGCTTTAAACTATTCACAAAACAAATTGAGCTCAGAGAGCACACCTCAAGCCCCCAGTGAAATAATTATACAAATATACTGAATATGAATATTATACTGAACACACTATGTGTGTTCTTTCATTAGATTACAACACTGGATGTGTCAGCTGAATGTCTTTGGTGATGGAGGATTAAATGTGGCCCTGTCACAGGCAGGCTGATCACCAAGGGGCAATGGGCAATGACCACCAATGGGCAATGATCACCAAGGCCAATGTTCACTATAACCATATTTGTTAATGTGTCCAACTTCCAGCTCATTAACACAACAGGTCAAAAGTGCACCTGGTGGACATCTCTGGACTTGTGCGGTCAGATTACATGTAAGCCTAGCCTCCCATTCACCAATCAGGGCCATAGTATCTACCCTGCGCCTCCCTTCCACCAATCAGAGCCATAGTCTCTACCCTGCACCTCCCATCCACCAATCAGAGCCATAGTCTCTACCCTGCGCCTCCCTTCCACCAATCAGAGCCATAGTCTCTACCCTGCACCTCCCTTCCACCAATGGCATACTCCTTGTGCTTCTGAATACACAGCCCTGTGGTACAGCCGAAATGACAGAATTTGCACAAATGATTAATTTAACCATTAATCTCCCTTCAGTCACGTTGCACTGCTCTCTATGAGAAAGACCACTTTACTTTCTCAAGGGGACACAAAGCATTCCTGCAGTCAGGACTGCCAGTATTGAGTCTCCTAACTTGTTCCAGACTTTTCCACTGACCTAACCAAAATTTTCCTAACTTTCCAAGGCCTGGGAATCAATCTAGAAATTGTCCACACTTTTCCAGACCTAACAGGTGTGTGCATGTGTGCATGTGAGTGTGTGTGTGTGTGTGTGTGTGTGTGTGTGTGTGTGTGTGTGTGTGTGTGTGTGTACATGTGTGTGTGTATGTGAGTCATCCTTTCCACCCTCTAGGGAAAGCCCAAAGCCCCCCCCATGTGCCAAGAAGCCAAAGTCCGATATGGCACATCAATAAAACACTGGGAATAGAAAGCTACTCACTATTTTGAAGGAAAGGTTTGATTGCCATAAAATCTGCACTGAGGAAATGAACAGACTCCCTCTTTAAGAAAGAAAAATAAATTAATCTTAAAAACAGGATGGGCAAGAAGACAAAATCCCCCCCGCCCTGCGCTTTTTAATAAATTCTTAATAACTCAACTGTTCTTTGGAGCTGCGTATGTTCACAGATGACAAGTTTATAGCAAAATCCTCCCTCGAGCAGTGGCCTTACTGTCTGGTCACTGCTGTGGTGAAATGAGGACAGGCGCTGGGAACATGCCTCCCCAAAGTTCGCACAGGGAAAGAAGGAAACATGGGAAACAAACTAAATAAATCATAAAGCCCTGCCGCACATTCCTGAGGCGTTGTATTTTTGTTGCTTTTTCCCCAGAAGTGCCTACGTCTATTTTATACAACTTACATCTATCTGGGGTTGGATGAACATGGTCACACAAGACAAAATTAACCAATGCAATTTTGGTTTCCTTTTTCTTTTCTAAAAATAAAGATATATTTAGAAATATATAAACATTGTGTTTGATAGTAGATTAGTTGTGTCTGATAATAGATTAGTTGTGTCTGATAGTAGATTAGTTGTGTCTGATAGTAGATTAGTTGTGTCTGATAATAGATTAGTTGTGTCTGATAGTAGATTAGTTGTGTCTGATAGTAGATTAGTTGTGTCTGATAGTAGATTAGTGGTGTTTGATAGTAGATTAGTGGTGTCTGATAGTAGATTAGTTGTGTCTGATAGTAGATTAGTTGTGTCTGATAGTAGATTAGTTGTGTCTGATAGTAGATTAGTTGTGTCTGATAGTAGATTAGTTGTGTCTGATAGTAGATTAGTTGTGTCTGATAGTAGATTAGTTGTGTCTGATAGTAGATTAGTTGAATACGTTTAAAGAGGACACCTCTCAGAGTGTTTTTAATGTGTGAAAGACATGCACGCGCGTCCCTGGATATTCTAGTCTATATCAGCCACATCCCCCTCGTCAGTGGCAGAGCGCAAAACATCTGTTTCCACTGCTACCAAACTGTTTGTTTGTTTTAACAATTTTGCCCTGGTGGTTTTCATTCCATCCCTTAATCTTCTGAAAGGCATTATCCAACACCAGGTCCTGAAGGTTAAAACATGAACACTGACTTCTGTTCTCAACTTCTAGATGTTCTTGCTGCAACCCAATGTTGACATATTTGACATACAACATACAGTTTGCTGAGCACACATAAAAGTCTGTCTGCCGTCTCGGATTGTTTTTAAAAGTAGTTAAAGTATCCCACACAACACATGTGCAGGCAGCTTAATGACAGACCTACATCTGTTTCATGAACTTTTAAAAAGAAAAAGGCACAGGGTTTTGTATATACTCAACACAGATAATACTGTCTTAACAAAGCTGATCCAAGTTGATTCTTTCATCCCAGTTTCAGGTGTCCAAGGAAAGCTATGCTATGACAAGTCAGCTTTTAGCCTTTTTTATGTTCACGGTGTGTCTGTGTATTTTATTATAATTCCCATGACTATGGGAGCCACCCTAACAGTTATTGCTCACTGTCGTTCACTCTGCCACCATGCCATTCCAACTCCAACACAAGTTTGGCAGTCAATGAAGTTATTCAAAGTGAGAAAGCTGTGCAAATGCATTGTTGGGATAATTACAGATCGATGTGCAAAAATCAAAAAGGAAGAGATATGAATGAGGTTTCGACCTCAGTGAGTCTTTCTGCTTCAAGCCTTTTGTACTATACCCCAACACTGTATTTTCATTCAATTCACAACGAGGCCAGAACGTAAAATAAATTCTTTCTTTCATTATTCAAGTCCTTTGGCATGATTTGTAAGCTCAAGTTTTTAAGGAAGGCAAAGCACTAAATCAACGAACAGCTGCAGGCTGTGCGGGAACAACAAAGAGGGAAAGAGAAGCGTGCCTTGAGCGGGCCCAGTGAACTCAGCTGTGTGTTTCAGAGGACAGTGAATATGGCTGTTTGGATCTGTGTGTGTTTCAGAGCGCAGTGTAGATCAGAGCTCAGTGAGGTGGACGCGCAGTGTGGATGTGTGTGTGTTTCAGAGCGCAGTGTGGATGTGTGTGTGTTTCAGAGCGCAGTGTGGATGTGTGTGTGTTTCAGAGCGCAGTGTGGATCTGTGTGTGTTTCAGAGCACAGTGGATCTGTGTGTGTTTCAGAGCGCAGTGTGGGTCTGTGTGTGTTTCAGAGCACAGTGAGGTGGACTGTGTGGATGTGTGTGTGTTTCAGAGCGCAGTGAGGTGGACTGTGTGGATGTGTGTGTTTTCAGAGCGCAGTGAGGTGGACTGTGTGGATGTGTGTGTGTTTCAGAACGCAGTGAGGTGGACTGTGTGGATGTGTGTTTGTTTCAGAGCTGTGTGGATCTCTGTGTGTTTCAGAGCACAGTGAATTCAACTGTGTGGGAGTAATTTCAGGTGTAATTATCTTCCACTGTGTCCAGCCCAGTGGCAGAGGTCCAAACCTGGTAAACACTTCATTTGATTAGACTCAAATGTTAACATAGCTGGACACTGCGCCAGCAGGTTGATTAATATTCCACTTACATAAACACAGATTTCTGAGAAATGTGTTCACCTAAAAACACCTGCTTCACCTAAATTTCTTGGGTTTTGGGGGTTTTTTTCTGTAAAGCCAGAGGTCTGGGTGATACACTCTGTGTTCCATTGTCTTCTTTACCTCCGAGAAATGAAATCAATGACAATTGAAAAGGCCTGTGTGGGACCCCAGGACAAACATACAGTCTGCAACCACACACCAGCAACCTATTTCAATTCAGAGACAATTCAAGTCAAATTCATGAAGTGAAAAATGGCCACGTTTTATGATGATATTTTTTATTAATTAGTTGAATTTCAATGAATTCCCTTACCTGAACTGACTGATTGAAATGGAAGTGACCCAAACCCTGCTGGAAAGAAGCATTTATGTCTGTCTTTAGACAGTGCTAGGACACATGACTAACAACTGTGTAACACTTGCACCACTGTTACACCATTGCTACACCCCTGCTACACCACTGCTACACCATTGTTACATCACTGCTACACCACTGCTACATCACTGCTACACCATTGTTATATCCCTGATACACCACTGCTACATCACTGCTACACCACTGTTACACCCCTGCTACACCATTGTTACACCACTGCTACATCACTGCTACACCCCTGCTACACCATTGTTACACCACTGCTGCACAGCAGTACTCTCCATAATCAGTCTGAGACTGCATACTTCCCCTGCACACGTCACCTTGATTGATTGAAGAGCCCTCCCCATCATTAAAAAGCAGTTAATCATGCTCTTAATAGTGGTGATATTTTTGGAAGGAAAGCAAGGCAGCCAAATGAAAGGGTTTGACGGATTTTCCTGAGTGAGCAACAGGCGGGGTTAACCTCACCTCCTGAGAGAGAGACGGGGGGGTTAACCTCACCTTACACTCGTGCCCCACATAAAATCCTAATAAAGATTTACAAGGAGCACGAGAAGCGAGTGGGGGCCCCTTTTGGCATCTCTTTGGCAAACACTTCCACCGCAGTGTGATATTTTACACGTGAGTACACTGCACACACGTTCACCTCGGCAGCATCGCTAAACCTAAAAGGGCCAGTAACCACTGGTTTAAAGAGCAGCTAAAAACTCTTCTTCTGAACGGCCATCTAGATAAGACAGTTGCCAGAACACAAACTCCCGCTTTTGGATGCTGAAAAGGCCACTGTACTGTGCTACCATTTTATTTACCATTGCCCCCTACCCCCCTACCCCCTACCCACTAAACCGACCCCCACGCAGTACCACGTGGAAAAGCGGTGTCAGAGATTCAGGCCGTTTGATCGGAGAAGTTATTTTTATTTATAAGTTATTTTTGTTTAATTCTTCGGCATGTTCACATGCACTGTGGCCATCGGCTGACCCCCCTCAGAGCAGTAATACTGAAGTTCACAGCCCAAGCCCAAATAAACCCTCAAACCGCACTGTAATTAAACCGCTACGATCACTTTCATCCCCGTCCTGGCCAGATACCATGTCAGCCGCCCCACATCTGCAACACAGAGGATGTGGGCCAGAGAGGACTCCCGAAATACACCAGGAGCGCACAAGCGTTCACACCCAGACACACACCAGGAGCGCACAAGCGTTCACACACAGCCCCACACCAGGAGCGCACAAGCGTTCATACTCAGCCACACACAAGACTCCAGAGACAGCCCATACACATGTCCTCAACGCCACACAATAACAAATTATCGCATGCCTGAAAAACGGGCCTCGTCAAACATCCTGCTTTTTTTTCCCCATTCGTGTGGATCTGTCCAATCCTGTCCTGCGCATTTCCAAATCGTGGATTGTGAATTTCATTTGTTAACCGTATGACATTTTGTACAATTGTACCAGGTGTGTAAACATCAGCAGTCATTTCTCTGCACAGCAGTTCCTCTATAAAACACGTACAGTTTAATAAAGTTGAGGAGTAATATCACTGGGTATAAGGAATAATGTCTTATGTGTGCACAGGTATCATTACCTTTCATTACATGTTCCATTGCATGTAATCACATCCGTTCTGTCAGCACGCCGTACCCCTCCCAGCGACCACATGTGCTTACCATTAACTCGGCCAGCCTAATCGGCCAAACATTATTATAGCGCGGATCTCAATGATAAGTGCTGGCACACTAACGATTTACTCATTCCAGAACAAATCTCAAACTCACAGTGGCGACTGCTGTGTTAAGAGGTCACACACTTTCAGTGGAGCAACACTGTACTTTCATTCCAGAATAGCCTAAACCCCCAGTGCACAACTATTTTGGATACACTATAAAATATGAGTGACTGTTTCATAGCCCAGTACTGCAGAGTCTGTGCCATCGGTTTCTCAGTTCACTGTTCACATTCAGGTCTATCGCCCTTCCCAGAACATCTCAATCGCTGGCGTGTTTGTAAATCCTCGCCCATAAAAACGTGGATGAAGGCAAGTCTCTCCTGATCCTAACGACGGTGAGTCTCTCTTGATCCTAGGCTGAGCTGGTCTAGTCTGGATGGAAAATGGCAAACGGTTTGAAACTAATCAGGAATGTATTCTTGTCCTGCGCAGGCTAAACGACGCTTGAGTAACTGCTTGAAGTTGAAAGTGTTTTATTTTGAGCCATTCATCTGTGACCCCACTGGCTTGATGTCATGCATTCGGTGTAATGTATTCAGGACTTTGTTCTCTATAACTTAAGTCTTCCTTATTTGAAATGCAACCCCTGTGTAACAATAGCCGCTTTGAAGCGCTACTGAAGATGGGGCTACATCACCTAAAGGAGTCTGGCGAAATAAAAATAGAAAACCGATTGGAGCACACTGCTTAAGGGTGCATGTCTTGCCATTGTACCATGACTCTGTAAGGCTGTTCTTACGAGGGGGCTAAACATTAAATGAAACGTCAGTCAAATGGAAATGAGCGGTCTTGATCAAGGGCTTGAGTCGAGGAGATAAGTCAAATCACTGCTGCTAAATCAACCTGCTCCACAGACACACACTCTCTCACATAAATGAGTTACACGTTTTTATGTACATTTCATTACCAATGCTAATTTTCGATAACAAAGTTGCTTAGTGGTGAAGCAGAACATGTACCACAGGCAAAACTATGGCTACGCTGAAATCAAATCATCCTTCTCATCGATAACAACAGAGGGGATAGCACAAATGCATTGCTGATCAAACAAAACGCATGCTCCTCAGCACTACAACAATAAATATTTCCAAAAATGTATATATGTCCTCGCAGCATATTTCATGAGTTAGCTCAACTGATTTCCGAAAAACACAACTGTCACAACCAGGCTTATAAAAACAACTAATGGATATCCTTTTCTGGCGCCACATGTTCTGGGATCCAGACAGTTTTTCTCTCTTCAGAGCTGGCCATTTATTTGATTGTTTGCTTTGACCTTTTGGGAAAAAGGCTTTTAGTTCCGAGTGGTTGTGCTGCACCTTTCTGGACTGTTTCTAAAATAAGAGCACCTTAAATGTTTAAATGCACCTTCCCTGTCTCTTCTTTAAAAACAGATTTCCAAAAGTCCACAAAGAAGATGGTATTTTTTGCGGGAGCCCTAAACAAACTTGGGGATTCTTATTTACATGATCACAGCCTTAAATAACAAATAAAATGTATTTACAGGTAGGGCTATGACAGGAGATGTGGCATAAAAAGCACTTTTAACCACATTATCTTTCTAAATATGGGTTTGGGGGTTCAGGTTGTGGCCTCAGAGGAAGGTTTTCATTTCTATAATTTGATCTTCAATGGCTAGTCTGTCTTTATTCAAAGCTTTAAAAGGCGACTGAATCCCACCGATTTCACTGCAACAAGTAACTCTGTATATGTACACCCTGTGGCACTTTCATTGTGGCACTTTAACAATGATCTTAAAGATGTGAGCATAGGGCTAGATTAGTGCTAGAGTCTGAGGATGTTAGTGCTAGGATGTTAGCGCTAGGGTGTGAGGACGTTAGTGCTAGGGTCTGAGGATGTCAGTGCTAGGGTGTGAGGATGTTAGTGCTAGGGTGTGAGGATGTTAGCGCTAGGGTCTGAGGATGTCAGTGCTAGGGTGTGAGGATGTTAGTGCTAGGGTGCGAGGAAGTTAGCACTAGGATGTTAGCGCTAGGGTGCGAGGATGTTAGTGCTAGGGTCTGAGGATGTTAGCACTAGGGTGCGAGGATGTTAGCGCTATGGTGTGAGGATGTTAGCGCTAGGGTGAGAGGATGTTAGCGCTAGGGTAGGATGTTAGCGCTAGGGTGTCAGGGTGTTAGCACTAGGGTGTGAGGATGTTAGTGCTAGGGTCTGAGGATGTTAGCAGCTAGGGTGCGAGGATGTTAGTGCTAGGGTGTGAGGATGTTAGTGCTAGGGTGCGAGGATGTTAGTGCTAGGGTCTGAGGATGTTAGCACTAGGGTGCGAGGATGTTAGCGCTAGGGTCTGAGGATGTTAGCACTAGGGTGCGAGGATGTTAGCGCTAGGATGTGACAATGTTAGTGCTAGGGTCTGAGGATGTTAGCACTAGGGTGCGAGGATGTTAGTGCTAGGGTGTGAGGATGTTAGTGCTATGGTGTCAGGATGTTAGTGCTAGGGTCTGAGGATGTTAGCGCTAGGGTGCGAGGATGTTAGCACTAGGGTGCGAGGATGTTAGTGCTAGGGTGCGAGGATGTTAGCGCTAGGGTGCGAGGATGTTAGTGCTAGGGTGTGAGGATGTTAGTGCTAGGGTCTGAGGATGTTAGCACTAGGGTCTGAGGATGTTAGCGCTAGGGTGCAAGGATGTTAGCACTAGGGTGCGAGGATGTTAGTGCTAGGGTGCGAGGCCTGAGCCATGTTTTGTGTTGAGTTTGCTGACAGGGATCACGCTGCAGTATGGATCTTTTCCAGCTCCCTCTCAAGGACAAAGAATAACAGCAAGTGATCTGTGTCAGAATGTATACTCAAACACTTCAAATGCAGATTCTAGTAGTAACATCTGAGCAAACTATATAATAATAATAATAATAATATTAATAATAATAATAATAATAATAATAATAATTGTGCTACCTAGAATTTGGGAAAGTGGATGCAGGATTTCTTTATTGATTACAAAAGAAATATACAGAGTGTGGTTGGAGAAAGAATTTGCTGAAAATGTACAGGTTTGATTGAATCAATTAGGTCTAAAACTGTGGAACTGTGGACAGTTATCAGAAAAAGCGTGCATGCATGGCATTGCAGTTCTGTGGCTGCTACTCCTGTTCATTGCTGATTAACCTCTGGACAATTAACCCTGCAAAACGTCTTTGCATTTCTCTAGCTCATATTTAGACTAAAACTGCATTAACATAACAGGCTACAATACAAATTGTGCCCTCTTGCAAAATAACTAGATATCACAAAAGGTCGTACTTCACACAAAGTATTCCTTCATCAAACAAAATTTAAAATAGCATTATGTGAGACCGGATTATGTTTGTATACACTGACAATGATGTTTATCTGTAAGTTATTTCATAGAAAAAAATCTAAAATAGAATGTAATAGCTTTAGAAACCTTGTTATGTTATAGGTGCGGTTTAGCTACGGATAGGTACGGTTATGTCTACGATTATGTCTATTACTGTATCACGACACTGATCTCTGGCGCGGACTATGATTAACCTGACCATGTATTAATGCAGAATTTGTATGTCGTTCTGGATAGGAGCGTCTGCTAAATGTCTAAAATGTAAATGTAAAATGTATAGCACAGATCTGTAAAATTCGTCTGCGTAGGATCCGATGTCTAACCCAGAAGTTAGAGGTCTGCTTACTGCTCCAACTGCCTCGTGCTTTATGTCACACTAGAGGACTCGATAGTGGACACTATAACTTTTCAAAAAAATGTGTCTTTTAAAGTTTCCATTTAGCCTGCATGTCATTTAGTTTTCCTTAGAAATAGTCTGTATCCTTTGTCTCTCACTGTTAATACAATAAACATTTGGGGTTGTCACAACAACAAGAAAAATAACTATTGGTTACCTTTAATTGTGGGGTCACAAAAATCATAATTGGGACAGACCCATTTCTGATCATACTATAAACTTCATATTATATAGTACGTGGCACAGCAATTTCGGAACATTCTCTGTCACATCAAGACACACACACATACACACACACACACACACACACACACACACACACACACACACTCTCTCTCTCACACACACACACACACACACACACACAATCACACACAAAAAAATCCCCCAAAAATCCACAAAATCAAGTCACCCTCTCCTTCTCCTCCTCCAAATCAACATTATTCTTGTCTCGCGACTTTTTCGGCGCAGTGCGCATATCCCCCTCTTCCCCGTCCCGTCCTTACCTCTCTCGCAGGAGGGTACGAGCTTCGGCCAGCCGGATGAACTAGATGAAAAACGCATTCTTATAGTTGCAAATCCGTACGGGGCCCTCCATTAGACACGGGCGTTAAAGTACAGAGATATTTTAAAAAGAAAGAACAAAGAAACGTCAAACTATTTTTCTGCCCGTCTGTATGCAGTTCAAAACTGAGATCGTGGTAGCAGAAGTACGAACTCGCACGGACGTAAATAAATCAGATATTCCCAGTGCGAACAAGAGAGACAGCAACGCACTCTCCAACTTTCTTCCTCTCGCTCACTTACTCACTCACTACAACTGTCCCTCTCAAACAGTCAAACACACATACATACACACACACACACGCACACACACACAGATCCCCGAAGAAAGTATCGAATTGCTCAGCAAATCATGGCAGCAGCTCCTAGCCCAATCGTCAAACCAGGAATGTTCCAGCCCCACAGCCCAATACGTTAGGAGCGTAACAGGGGGAGAGAGGAGGGGGCAGTGATGCCGGTGTGTTCACAAGTCATACGAGTACAGACCGAAAGAACGGCAAGTTTACTGTACCTTCCTCGCCGTTCTGTTGCAACCGAGTGTTAAGTATGCAACAGTCAGACGGGTGTGAAATTATGTTGGCCACACCATGTAAATATAACGAATATAATTATTATCCGAACCATAATGATTTCCCAAGTGTTTTCGATTTATCTTTTCTAGATTACAATTGTTCCCTTGATCCTATTCATCTGCCTATACTGTAAAATTGATTTACAGTATCCTCAGTTTGCACAATGTCGTTAACATTTACTTTCGTTGTTAACATTAATTGTTTAATATATATGAAAATTCTTTTTAAGGCTTTACTTAACTCACGTGACATAATGCCATAGGCTATAATGTCTCCAGATGGGATAACAGGCAAACTTTAATAGAATCTTTAATAGTTTCCATAATACAATCTAGTTGTTCAGTAATGTGTAGCTACATTTATTCAAACGTTTCTCATCCAAGCACGGGGCAGCCCAAGTTAAATAATATATATTTTTAAATAGTCTCCAATATTTTATTATTATTATTATTATTATTATTATTATTATTATTATTATCATCATCATCATCATCATCATATTAAACTGTAGCGAAACAATGCGTGAAAGCTGAGTTTACGCGTCTAACTCCCATGGAGAGAGAGACTACAGACTGAACGGAAGACACTGAAACGGAGTTGGCTGGCCTCGGCTGTTTCCATAGCACCAGCGAAACTCCTGCGTCGGGAGGAAATGACAGGATGGGCACGGGGGGTGGGGTGGGGTGGAACAGGCGTCTTGTTCAGGGGTGTGGGGTTTGAGTAAACACTAATTATCTCTCCGTCTGTAATCATTGGCTGCGCCGCTGATGACCCGTCACCTTGCTCCAGTCGCTCCGCAGGTGCTGTTTACCGTCGGATAGCCGCGCTGCATGCGAAAGGTGTTTTTGAATTCCCTCCGGCAATCACGGCAGGACCGCCGACGGTTAAACCCGAGGGCCAGAGAGAGAGTGCAGGCTGTGCAGTTCTTGGCATTCGTGCTTCTTGTCAGTAGTTCTGTTTTCTCCTGCCTCCGTAGCAGTTGATTAAAACTTGCTGAGTTGGTTCAATCTTATTACTGGTCAGTCTGGCAAAGGAAAAGGGTGGAATTCCCAAGGAGCAGTGTGAAAGAAAAAGCAAATGCACAGAAATAATGAGAACTCTACACGGAATAGTGCTAGAACTCTAGGGGGAATAGTGCTAGAACTCCAGGGGGAATAGTGCTAGAACTCTAGGGGGAATAGTGCTAGAACTCTACACAGAATAGTGCTAGAACTCTACATTAAATACTGCTAGAACTCTACACGGAATAGTGCTAGAACTCTACACAGAATAGTGCTAGAACTCTACATGAAATAGTGCTAGAACTGTCCATGGAATAGTGTTACAACTCTACTTGTGATCAACAGAGCAGCGGTGGAGTGGCTGGCCTATCTTCCAGCCCAGCGTAATCTATGAGTGTGTTTCTGCTTGGGACACCAACAAATCCATGTAGATTACAATAATATGATCTTTTCCTTTTCGTATGAGTATGTTAATAATACTGTTAAAAACTGTGATTGTGTGTGTGTGTGAGTGTGTGTGTATGCATGTGTTTTTCTCCCCTCTCCACGCATCCCCCACCTCTCAAAGATGATGTGTAGAGAATTGGGTGGGAGAGGAGGTTTGAGGCACAGTGGTTCAGGGAGGTGAGTGGGGTTGATTGTATAGTCTCATGTGTAAAGGCCAGAGAGGGGGTGAGTGGGCTGTTTACGGGGAGCACACACACACACACATACACATTTGTTTAAAATCAAGATTTAAATGATTGATTGATTGATTTCATGGACAAGAAATGAAAACAATAACAGATGCCCTACTCTTGAACTTAACAATAACAATATAAACAAATCAGTCATTAAAAGACAAAGACTGACTTAATTGACCAATAGTGGTATCTTGAGAATACAATTTATAGTGGCAGTGGTCAGGAAAGTAGGCTGGGAGATTGCAAGTTTGATTCAAAGATTGGGCACTGCTGTTTTACCCTTGAGCAAAGGTACTGAACCTGAATTGCTTCAGTAAATATCCAACTGTTGGAGTGGGAGGATATTGACAGTACAGCTATCCCCATTATCCCCAAATCACAAGTCCCGTTTGTTATTCATCTGTTCCACTGGGTTTAAATAAACGATTTGAATCCTTGCTTGTTTCCATTTTGGGTCAGAACAGGTGAATCTCTGACCCCGGAGGCCACATTGCAGGAGCCACTGTTCTGTTTATGAGCTGTATTATTGGGCCTATCCTTGTTGACTCTGTGGCCAGTAAGACTGCCTGCCTCTCACCAGTATCTGTGTGAGACCAATGTCCACCTGATATGAGCAAAGCAACTGAAAAAGAAAGCAAAAGCACACATTGCTCGCTGTGATGCTCTCTGAATGGAAACATGGATGCACCAATCAAGTCTGGTGGACATGAAAACCAATGAGAACAGTTATTAAGAGCACCAAATCTCAATGATTGACAGCAGTTTGGGAGACACAAAGAAAATGTGTCCCAGCAAGAATCATATTAAATAGATAGGGCCAGTATTTCCCCCTGCTGACACGATGTGCTGTGTGTGTGTTTGTGTGAGTGTATATGTAAGTGTATATGTGTGTTTGTGTGTGTGTGTGTGTGTGTGTCACTGTTTATAAATCTCACTTCCTGTTCATCACTCTCTCACTTCCGGTTGATAAATCTCACTTCCGGCTTATCACTCTCTCACTTCCTGTTTATAAACCTCACTTCTTGTTCATCGTGTACTCTCCATTCACTGCCTGCACTCTCTGCTGGCTCTATATGATTTACTGTATTGCAATTCAAAAAGTATGCAAACCCAGTAAAAGTGAAAATCACCACAATTGTTTAGAGTCAAAAGAAAGATGAAACTATGAAAGGATAACTGTGTATAAAAGGATAACCATCTGTGGTCATGACTCAGAATCCATGTAACAGTTTTAAGGAGCTGTTTTGGTACGTGGTTCTTTAATCCAAGACAATTTACCAATCTTAGTGACATTCCATGTGCTGAGCAAACACAGAGATTTACTCTCTTCTTTTACTCTAGTGTCAAGGTCATTATTTTTGACCTTTGTTGCAGTCCCTTGTGTTGTAAGGATCTTACAATGAGGTGCAGGC
>JAINUG010000056.1:2042707-2062707 GCA_029706075.1 Aldrovandia affinis
TGTAAATCACACAGCTGAGGTGGCGGGGAAAACAGGCCTCATTAAAGGAGCAATGGTGAAGAGACCCGGAGTGAACAAGCACCCTGTCTGGACTGAGAGCCGTCTAATGAGAGAGGATAATGAGTACTGGGAGAGAGAGGGAGGGAGGGAGAGATGGAGAGAGGGAGGGAGAAAAGGAGAGAGGGAGATAGAGAGAGAGAGGGAGAAAGGGAGAGTGGGTGGGAGAGTGGGAGGAGAGGGAGGAACAGAATTAGAGAGATAGGAAAAGAGAGATGGAGAGGACACTTGACACTATAAAAATGACACATAGACATCCTTTGCACTGGTCAGACTCTCATGAAAACACAAAGTGCCACACACACAATCAAACAAACACGCTGCAGTGCCACACACACAATCAAACAAACATGCTGCAGTACCACACACACAATCAAACAAACCACACACACAATCAAACACACACACTGCAGTGCCACACACACAATCAAACAAACACGCTGCAGTGCCACACACACAATCAAACAAACATGCTGCAGTGACACACACAATCAAACACACACGCTGCAGTGCCACACACACAATCAAACAAACACGCTGCAGTGCCACACACACAATCAAACAACGCGCTGCAGTGCCACACACACAATCAAACAAACACGCTGCAGTACCACACACACAATCAAACAAACACACTGCAGTGACACACACAATCAAACAAACACGCTGGCATGTATTAGCACTCTGGCCAACTGCAGGAATGCTGATATTGCGCTTGGCAGCACGGTTGGTGAAGGGGGCATTAGTGGCCTGCAGGGGGGCATGAAAGGGGCCACACGAAGGGGCGATGGAAGTTTGTTCATGCAACATCGTGTACAAGCATGAACCCCAGGTTTGCGAGCATGCAAGCTATTTCCTGTTTCCCTTTCCACCAATCAGACAACCACCGTCAACATCTTCCTGTGCAGACAAATCTAGTCGCAGCAGCAACTTAATTAAGCATCCGTTGCATGTTATTGTGACTGTATTGTAATGTACAGTTACAAGATTCACCTGGGCCAATTCACCCTCCATTAAAACAGCAAGATTTCTCTCTCACACAAACTCAACTTGGGAGTAGGCAAACCTTTTGTCTCTGTTCTATAATAACTGGGAAAATGATTATTATGAATATTTTTCCCATTCCCCAAAACGAGAGACCCAGGGGGTAAAGATGGCGGGAGATTGGAAGGAGTGAAGTGACGTTGGGAGGGGGCATGTTTTTCCTCCGCATGTCCGTGTGTCCCTGCTCCGGAGCGGACTGATAGTGACAGCTTGCAGACTGGTTTTCATTAAGATCATTTTAAACCTACGCAACACTTCTCCCTCCTGGAAAAATTGAAAAACAAGGACAACCAACCCGTGATCTATTAGCACTGCCCCGAACAACACGAAGCCCTTTTTTAAAACTCCCTCTGCACTAAAAGGTACACATATTTTCCTCAAAAGCTTTTTTCCTAAAATAAAAAAGGATAATTTGCCAGAGGGGAAAGTTGTATTTTTGTATTTTTTAATATCCTCTTCAGACTGAAAATCTTTTTTCTCTCTTTAAATAAATGCTGTCATCTGCCCTGGGGGGTCTGCTTTGGCTTCCTTTTCCTTTTCAACATGAGTTCTATACCTTTATGTTTTCACCAACATGTATCAGACAGCTCTGTGCCTAGGGGGTGTGGGGGGTGCATGGAAGGGAGGGGGCAGGAATATGTAAACAAGCAGAAAGAAACTCTGCTTTGATTGTTGCGCTCTGATCAGACTGGCTGAAAATTGAACAGCAGTAGAATAAGTGTCAGATGTGCGCTGCATGCCTGGAGGAGCTCTGGTCATGCACCGGTATGAGGTGCACGTCCTCACTCTCTCCAGGGGGGCTGCTATCTCACAAACACGATGCGCTGTGGACGCCAACACACAGCTCTGATAAACACAACCAGAAGCATCTTCTCTCACGACATCCCCCCCCCACTTACAGGAACGCAAGGCATGGACCCTGCCCAGAGGAAATGGCTCTGCTGTGCAGTTATCATCTGGATCGAACTTCTGGTCCGAATTATGGAGAGGACAAGTTCTGTCCTGTGCTTGGACTTGCTGGTCTTTCACCTTTCACCTTTTCCCTACAACACTGGAAAATGGGATGTGGTTACATTGTTCTGTCACATGACCCAAGGAAGGGATGGAGGAGATTTCTATTGGGATTCCATGGTGGAGGTTCAGCTCATTGGTTTCAAGGTAGAGCATGAAGCAAGTTCCCCAGGTACCTCACTAACACAGAGAAATACTCACACCTTACAGAACAACAGGTACCCCACTAACACAGAGAAACACACCTTACAGGGCAACAGGTACTCCACTAACACAGAGAAACACACCTTACAGAACAACAGGTAACACAGAGGAGCAACTACCACTAACACAGAGAAACACACCTTACAGAACAACAGGTACTCCACTAACACAGAGAAACACACCTTACAGAAACACACACTAACACAGAGAAAAACACAGAGCAACAGGTACTCCACTAACACAGAGAAACACACCCTTACAGAGCAACAGGTACTCCACACAGAGAAACACACCTTACAGGGCAACAGACTCCACTAACACAGAGAAACACACCTTACAGAGCAACAGGTAACTAACACAGAGAAACACACCTTACAGAGCAACAGGTACTCCACTAACACAGAGAAACACACCTTACAGAGCAACAGGTACTCCACTAACACAGAGAAACACACCTTACAGAGCAACAGGTACCCCACTAACACAGAGTGAGTCAGCGTGAGAGAGAGAGGTTTGCGTTGTTGTGTGATTGTGTGTGTGTCTGTGTGGTTTGTATGCGTGAGTGAGTGTGTGTGTGTGTGTGTGTGTGTGTGTGGTTTGCATTGTTGTGTGAGTGTGTGTGTGTCTGTGTGGTTTGTGTGCTTGAGTAAGCATGTGTGTGTGTGTTGTTTATGTGTGTGTGTGTGTGTGTGTGTGTGTGTGGGTTGTGTGTGATTGAGTGTGTGGTTTGTGTTGTTTGTGTGTGTGTGGTTGTGTGTGATTGAGTGTGTGGTTTGTGTTGTTTGTGTGTGTGTGTGTGTGTGTGTGTGGGTTGTGTGTGATTGAGTGGTGGTTTGTGTTGTTTGTGTGTGTGTGTGTGTGTGTTATTTGACTGTCATGTAGTGAAAGACGGAGGATTCTGGAATCACTCTCACCCCCTGCTGCAGCCGGACCATCTGCCTGCCCGGCAGAACCAATCAGAGCAGAGAGCCCAGAGGCATGACAAATCAGGCTGCTCTGTGATTTTTTCATGGAATCCTGGGATGGACAGGGAACAAAGGCTTTCTGCCCCCTGCCCCCCTCCACCCCTCTTCATACTCCATACCCCATCCCCTTCCAGCTTTGATTTCTTTGACCCCTGCATGGGGTAATAACCGCCACCCAAACACTACTCCACACCCTGCCCCCCAACAAAACAATATAATTATGATGGGATGTACATTGATGTGATGTTTTGTTTATGGTGAGACCAAAGATGACTTTCCTGCCTTGGCTGGGCAATAAAGTTCCAATTTAATTGAATTATTCCCATGGGTCATGACAGAAAAGTGTCTGTCACAAAATATCCATACTTAGATGCTATTGTGTGAGAGGGTATGAAAGTATGTTTCTAACTTCACAAACCTCCCCAATCCTATTTTCTATAACACTTGAACTTTCTGTGTCATTTTCAACTTTTAAAACTTTAAATGTAAAAAAGTGTAACATATAAGGATATATTTGCATACAACCCTTATGGCCAGAAACCTGTAGTCATCAGTAATTTTGCTCTGTGGAGACATAGACACGCCAACCTCACCCATGCCAGACAGACAGACAGACGAACACAGCAAGACACCCCACAGCCAGTCACTCCTCTAGCTCCTGTCCGGACCAGTGAGCTAATGATACGGCTCTCAAAGCATGTCTGAGAAATTGGCATACTGGCAAAGGAGCACTCTGATTCAGGGAACCAAACCATGCAGGTAATTACTGGATGGAGAGAGTAATGGAGAGAAGGAGAGAGGAAGAGAGTAATGGAGAGAGGGAGAGAGTAATGGAGATTGGGAGAGAGAGGTAATGGAGAGAGGGAGAGAGAGAGAGTAATGGAGAGAGAGAGAGAGAGGAGAGAGTGATGGAGATTGGGAGAGAGTAATGCGAGAGGGAGAGAGAGAGAGTAATGGAGAGAGAGAGAGAGGGAGAGAGGAAGAGAGTAATGGAGAGAGGGAGGAGAGAATAATGGAGAGAGAGAGAGAGAGAGAGTAATGGAGAGAGGGAGAGAGAGAGAGTAATGGAGAGAGGGAGAGAGAGAGAGTAATGGAGAGAGGGAGAGAGAGAGAGTAATGGAGAGAGGGAGAGAGTAATGGAAAGAGAGAGAGAGAGAGGAAGAGAGGAAGAGAGTGATGGAGAGAGAGGGAGGAGAGAGTAATGGAGAGAGGGAGAGAGAGAGAGAGGATGTGAGGAACTGAACAGGGACCCAGACGCAGACCAGGATAAGGCAGGAAAGGAACGTTTAATGATCAAGCAGGTTTCAAAAGCCGATAGTCAGAGGTAGGTAAGGTACAAAATCAAAATCCAAAAGAGTAGTCAAATAGGCAGTCCAAAAATCAAAAACCAAATAATCAGAAGGCAAAACTCTAAGTCAAACAGAAGGGGTGTCTCGGAAAATACAAACAAACTCTGGCTTATACACAATCGGCATAGTGAATGATGATCAACATTCTGACGTTGACTGAAAGCAAACAGGGAACTTAAATACAAGTGGGGAAGGGAAACACAATAGGAATCAGGTGTGACTGGGAGGAGAGAAGGGCAAGAACACAGGTGAGAACGATAGGGATCACTAATACAATAACGAGGGGAGACCAAAGACACGGACTGGGAAGCACATAAACACACTGAAAATAAACGACCTGGAATAGCAGGTAGACACGTGCACAGTTCGAAGGGGAGGAGCGCATAGAAAGAATCTGCGTGCAGATAAAGTGAAAAGAGAGAAGCGTACAGGGATAGGACAACGAGAGAGAGAATGATAGCAGTAGATAGAAATGTGAGATAATAAGTAATTAGTCATTAGTAAATGTTAGTAACTTAATCTAAATCCCTAATGTTAGTAGATTAGTAGGTTAGTACTATATACACCTAGCTAATATGTACAGAGTGTTAGAAATAAAGAAGGAAGAAAACGAGATAGGAAAATAAGGCAGAAAACCCGTAAAGTCGAAATCACCCGAATAGTGCAATAACAAAGACGAGGAGTGGATTATAGAAAAACAAGGAACACAGACAGACGAGGAAACAGACGTGAATGAAAGGTAATGATGAGAAAATAATAAAATACAAAAACAAACAGAACAAACGTAGCAAAACATAACAGAGGAAGAGAGTAATGGAGAGAGGGAGAGAGTAATTGAGAGAGGGAGAGAGTAATTGAGAGAGGGAGAGAGTAATGGAGAGAGGGAGAGAGGGAGAGAGGAAGTAAGGGTAATAAAGAGAGGGAGAGAGGGGGCAAGAGAGTAACAAGGCATGTGAAAATGTGTATTTGGGCCCAGTGACACAGTGACTGCCTGCTCAGGATCACACACCACTGAAAAATGTCAGCACGGATTCTCTGTTTGGGTGGAGTAGAGAGCAGCAATTGAGTGTAGCTAGAAAAGTCTCTGAAAGAAACTGTTACCCAGAGACCTCTCACATTCTTATAGATGTGTGCTGAGCTGGCACCTTTATCTAGGGTGACTCACACCGCGTACATTCTAAACATTCACACAGCTGGATATCTCACAGAAACAGTCTGGGTTCTACAAAGGCAGATTCCCCACCCAGGATTTGAACCTGCAGCTTCTGAGCGGCTATGCCACACAGCTGCACAGTTTCTCCACAAACAGATTTGAAGACGGTCCGGCAGCAGGCTGCACAGCCCAGTGAGCCTGACGTCTGTTTGGAGGACGGTGAAGTCCTCCCCTGGCCTTGTTCTCTGTGTTCTCTGCGGTCTCTGCTTTCTCTGTGTTCTCTGTGGTCTTGGCCCAGATGTGTCATGGTACTGGAGGTCACCTGGGGCACCTCAGTGGGGTCAGCTCCTCCCTGCACACAGGTGCTTAAATCAGCCCGGTCCAGCCTGACGTTACTCCTCCTTCTCACTCATTAGTCAGTCCTTACCCCTTTCATCTACCAGCCCTCTGTCAGGTCCAATTTATCTAATTGGTGTTTCTGGTGAAGAGGCGATGACCCTCCACCCTTGCCCCCTGCTCCTGTAACCCCCCCCCCCCATATTGGCCCCCTCCTCGCAGGCCTTTCCCCACCACTCCGTTCTCAGATCCACTCTTCTCTCACACCTACGCTGAACTCCCGTTAACCCTGCGCAGACGAGCGGCACGTCATCGCCCAGACATCCGCCCTTCCCCTCCACCTTATCAGCACAGTCACGGGGTCTGGAGGGTTGGGCCATGCTCCCCGTTTCTGCTCCCTGTTTCTGTTCCTCCTTCCGGCTCCCTGCTCCGGCTCCTTTTTTATCATTCACTGTGATATTTACTGTACACAATGTCTTTTGTGTGTTGGGTCGATCGGCGCTGAGCATCGTGTTAATATCTTACCTCAATTGCCTGTGTAGTGGAGATATGGTTGAGTGTGATCAGCTTTGCCATGATTTACTGCAGTGAGTAGTACATTTTGGTGCTCGTAGTGTCCTGGTTATCTGCTCTTGGTGTTGCTGTTTGCCATATTGACCGTGGAGGTTGCTTTGGACAAAAGCAACTGTCAAATATTTCAAGGAGATGTGATGAGCACACCCCACATGGTAAAGGAGAGAAGGGGGAGTTACCGAGGGCACATAACACTCCTGGGGAGCAACAGAGAACATAAAATAAAGAGAATTTGAATTCAAATCAACCAAACAATATACAGGTGAATGCCAGCAGTTCCACAATATAGTCCCTCACCTCACAAACTAAAGAGAGAAGTGACTTGAGGGGCTTGATTTTTGGGGGCAGGAACGGAGAGAGAGAGGGGGTTGGACACAGGGAAAGAGAAGAAGACAGAGAGATAAAAACTGTCTCAATGAAACTGCTCGAGTCAGGAAGGCACAGTGGCTGCTGGGTAATTTATAGCACAGAAACCCTTGTAGGGTGAAAAACATTATCTTAGTGGCCCCCATATCCTAACAGGAGCCAGATGTGCCGAGAACAACAAAGACCATTCCCCTCCTACCCCCGTACACCCCCCCTCCTCTCTGTCTTCCTCTATCACTGTTCTTTTCATTTTCTGTCATTCTCTTTTCATTCCTCCTCTCTGTCGCTGCTCTGCGTGTCTCATTCTCCCTGAAAGGGGACCTAATCTTCCTCTTCTTTCAGTCTGTTTCTTTCTTGAAAGTGTGAAATGCAGAGAGAATGCGCCAGTCGTGCATTCCAGCGTTTTTGATACCAGCCGGGGAGTCTTTACTGAATGGAAGCATGTCTCACATAAAATATGTCACCATATTTTACAACCATCCACAGTGCGGTTCATTTTACAAGGCCCCGTTACAAAGAGTACTGAGCTTTAGACAACAAACAGAAGAAATGAACATAGCACTGCAGACTTGTTTCGCTGAACCCTTTGAGTTAAACGTGTGACCAACCTCAGTCCAGCAGTAGGTCTGTACCCCTCGGGTCCAAGGCGATCTGATCTGGAATGACCAGAGGGGCTCCTGCCCCAAACCAGCATCAGGACTGCTTGCATGGTAACAAGAGACCTTCCTCAATTGGTCAGGACCGCGGAATCACTTGCAATCTTCTGCAAGAGACTAAAAACCCACCTTTTCGGACTCCACTACCACTGAATTCTGTACATCTAGCTAATTGTCATCACCACTGCCTACTTGCTCAACACTATGTATTCCTGCTTACTGCTCATTTAAAAAACTAACTAACTAACCTTTTCCTTCCCAGTGTTACAGGTATGCTACGCAGCTGCCTGCAATGATGTCTATCGCTGTATTACTGCACTGATCTTGTGCGCAACCTATGATTGTTCCTACCATGTATTAATGCACATCTTGTAAGTCGCTCTGGATAAGAGTGTCTGCTAAATGCTTAAAATGTCAAATGTAAATGTAAGAGAATAAACGTTTAATCGTCTTACTCTCAGAGCTGTGCTGCAAGAAAACTGCCGATAAAAAGTTATGTTCATGGGTTATTTCCAAAATAAACATATTCTATGAATTGGATGAGATGATTTTCTTTCATTCCTCCTCAATTACATAATTGCCTGGGAATAAAAGATTGATGATGCAATCCACTCTTATTTTTTTTATTTTTTTACTGTGCATGTTTGTGTGTGTGTGTGCGTGCGTGTATGTCTTTGGACATCACAGGTACAGTATATATATAAGAACATAACAACATAAGAACATAATGGTGAGGACAGGCCAGTCAGCCCATCTAGGCTCATCATGTCCTAATCTAAAGAATATCCGGTACTGCATCTAGCCTGGACTTGAATAGCTCAAGTGTTTCTGCTTTAACTACATGACCTGGTAAGCTGTTCCCAGGCATTGACAACTCTATGTAAACAAATACTTCCTAATATCTGTGCAGAATTGACCTTTATCTAATTTTCACCTGTGCCCTCTTGTTCTGTTAACTGAACTCAACTTGAAAAATCTTTGGTAGTTCACTTTATTAATCCCTTTTATGAATTTAAAAATCTAAATCAAATCCCCCCTAAGTCTCCATTTGCTAAATTTGAATAGATTATGTAGATTAAGTCTCTTAACTTTTTCCTTTCATAGCAAGTACCAATTTAGTTGCCCTTCTTTGTACTTTTTCAAGAGCTTCTATATATTTATTGTAGTGTGGTGGAACTGCACACAGTACTCAAAGTGAGGTCTAATAAAGGCATTACACAACATTAATATATCCCCTTTGATTTATACTTAGTACCTTTTGCTATGTATCCCATAATCCTGTTGGCTTTTTCACTCTTGTAGCACACTGCTTAGATGCAGATAGACTTTGATCAATTCCAATTCCTAAGTCTTTTAAATTGAACATCCAAAAATTTTGTTTACATCATCTTGGATTACTTTAGTCGATTCCAAACCATTTGCAGATTTGTATCATCTGTAAATTTAAATTTGCTACAAACATCCCTATCAAGATCATTTATGTAAATAAGGAAGAGCAGAGGTCCCAGCACTGATCCCTGTGGGACTCCACTGCCCCCAGCCCCTAGGTCAGTTTAGACCCCACTTACTGTTACTCTTTGTATTCGACCTTGCAGCCAATTATGACCCCACTCTGAAACAACTCCTGTAATTCCCAGTAAATTCATTTTAAAGTTGAAAGTCCAAATATATAATGTCATAAGCATGGTTCAAGTCAAAACACTTTGTAGCCTCTTCCAAAAAGTCCAGGAGGTTTGTTAGGCATGGTCTCCCCTTGAGAAAACCATGTTGGCTCTCCTTTAAAATACTATTCTTTTTTGTGTCGTGTCCTCATTAGAGGAGGGAGAGAGATGGGCAACGTTAAGCTGTGTTCACACGGACAATAAGGTATGCGTCAAAAACGCAGTTCTGCCATTGTTTTCAATTCGAGTATTGCATTGACGCATCACAGAGGCCAACGCAAGTTATAACACTCCGTTGTTCATTAAAAAAGTTTACCAGAGTTGTGCTTGGAGGTACTAATGCGTCAACCAATAGGAGCAGGAGCTGGAAATCAGTGGGCGGACTTTGTTGTCTGTATTTTGAAACAAGATGGATGCCGCTGTGAGCATTCACTGGAGATGTTCAATATATTCTGAAAATAATATATAAAGACAGCTCATGGCGATTGTTGACCTGACACACTATCAGTGTGTCCACAGCTCAGTTTATTAACAAAATATGTGCATTTATTTACCTCACAAGGGATACTAGGCTAGCTAGCTATAGGATATGACAGGTTAGCAAAAATACTCTTTTACCTCAAAAAACCTATGAGGCTAGCTACAGTAGATTCAGCATTATAGGATGTTACAGGTTGGCGAAAATGATCAGTATTGTTTTATATCATTATCGTGGCCATAGCTATATACTACATTTCATATGTCTACGTAGCTTTCCGTGAACACTTCTACATCAAACCACCAGCGCCTATCCATCAATCTGACACATACCCTATGGTCTGTGTGAGCACAGCCTCAGAATAACCACTAACTTCTCCCTCTCTACCTCCATTCCTCTCCCTCAATCCCTCTCTCTCCTTCTTTCTTCCTCCATCTCCCCTCCCTCCCCCTCTCTCTCCCTCTTTCTCCTTCTCCTTCCCTCCCTCTCTCTCTCCCTCTCTCCTTCTCCCTCCCTCCCTCTCTTTCTCCCTCTTCCTCCTTCTCTCTTCCTCCCTCCATCTCTCCCCCTCTCCCCCCCCTCTCTCTCTCCCCCTCTCTCCTTCTCCTTCCCCCTCTCTCTCTCCCTCTCTCCTTCTCCCTCCCTCCCTCTCTCACTCCCTCTTCCTCCTTCTCTCTCCCTCCCTCCATCCCCCCTCTCTCTCTCCCTCTCTCTCCTTCTCCCTCCCCCTCTCCCTCTCACCCTCTCTCCCTTGTCATTATGCACTAGCCCACGCTCCCTTGGTCTCTTAGCCCTGTCGCTAATCGCTCACACTTTTCTCTGTCCAATTAAGCATGCTAACAAGCTTAGCCAGTGTGAAAAGGTGATTTGGCTGAAACAATTTGGTGTATAAAACGGCTAACTGCCTTGTCACGGTTCAGCTGCCCTGCCCGCCTCTTATCCCCCCCCCCTCTACCCCCTCTCTCTCTCACCCTCTCCCCGTTTCACCCTCGCTCTCTAACTGAGAGAGGACGAGAGAGAGGGAATTCTCCCCATGGAGGGGGCAACGCTGAGAACATGCAGGCAGATAAAGGGGCCCATTGTAGGGGGCCAGCCTGGCCTTTCAGGGGCGGCCAGCCGTGCACAACGGCTAAACCAACAGCACTGACATGAGGAGGGGCTGGGCCTCAGAGCACGAGGGCAAGGACGGGGGGGGGGGGCAGGGTGGGACTGGCAGGGTTGTGGGGCGAGGGTGGGGTAGGGTTGTGGGTGGGGGGACAGTTATGGATAAAAGAACAGTGGTACGGCATTCTTCAGGGCTTTTCACCACTGATAAAAAATTGATGTGAGTGGCTGTGATCAGTGTCACTGTTCTGTTAGAGTGGGCTATTCTCTCAGGTGAACCTGGTCTGGTGGAATCTGCCCAAATCCTTTATTTAAAGATGAGGAACACTCCTCAAAGAACTGTCTCTGAGGAAATTAAACATTGTGATGAACAGCCAGGATGAGCTGTGTACATACCTGTGTCTTTAGCATTCCCTGGCGTGGACTGGAGACAGATTAAACACTGTTTCAGACACTGTGGCGTTTGCACAATCACAGCTTCCAGGTTCACTGGAGCCAAAAGAGAAATGCTATAGTTTGGACAGGGAGTAACTCATCATGCATACAAACACACAAACACACACAGGGACATGGACACAAACACACACACACACACACACACACACACACAAAACACACACTCACATGGACACAAACACACAGACCCACACAGGGACATGGACTAAAACACACACACACACACACACACACACACACACACACACACAGAGGCAAACACACACACACACACACGGACAAAAACACATAAACACACAGACACACACACATAGACGAAAACACACACACACACTCTCACATACACAAACACACCAACTCTCACAAACACGCGCACTCACTAATGCACACACTCTCACACACTTACGCTCATGCACACATTCATACTCACATACACACACACACACAAAGTACACGCACATGGAACAGGAAGTAAACAGAAGAGGCGTTTAGGGCCAGTGACGTATACAGTAGGAGTGGAGTCATGAAGGCCCTGGTGTGTTTAGATGAGGTTGGCAGACTCTGTGGTAAACATGACGCGACCACCTAGCCTGCTCTCCCACCCCCCCATTGGCACCACCTTATTACGGCCCGATCCAGCACCCCCCTCCCCCAGACAGGCATCCTCACGGGCGCCTCACAAGGTTGCCATTGTCAAGCCCCTGGTAGAGTGCTTCTCTCCATCCCTCAGCGCCCAACTGTAAACCTGACCTACTGAATTACTGACCCCCCTCCACACTGACACACTGAATTACTGACCCCCACTACACTGACATACTGAATTGCTGACCCTCCACCACCCTAACACGCTGAATTCCTGACCCTCCACCACACTGACACACTGAATTACTGACCCTCCACTACACTGACACACTGAATTACTGACTCTCCACCACCCTAACACTCTGAATTACTGACTCTCCACTACACTAACACACTGAATTACTGACTCTCCACCACACTGACACACTGAATTACTGACCCTCCACCACCCTAACACACTGAATTACTGACTCTCCACTACACTAACACACTGAATTACTGACTCTCCACCACACTGACACACTGAATTACTGACCATCCACCACCCTAACACACTGAATTACTGACCCTCCACCACACTGACACACTGAATTCCTGACCCTCCACCACACTGACACACTGAATTACTGACTCTCCACCACACTGACACACTGAATTCCTGACCCTCCACCACACTGACACACTGAATTACTGACCCTCCTCCACACTGACACACTGAATTACTGACCTTCCACCAGACTGACACACTGAATTACTGACCCCCCTCCACACTGACACACTGAATTGCTGACCCTCCACCACCCTAACACACTGAATTACTGACCCTCCACCACACTTACACACTGAATTACTGACTCTCCTCCACACTGACACACTGAATTACTGACCTTCCACCAGACTGACACACTGAATTACTGACTCTCCTCCACACTGACACACTGAATTACTGACCTTCCACCAGACTGACACACTGAATTACTGACCCCCCTTCACACTGACATACTGAATTGCTGACCATCCACTACACTGACACATTGAATTACTGACCTTCCACCAGACTGACACACTGAATTACAGTCAGCATTCCTATTTTAGATCCATGTTTCATGCTTCGTTTTGTTGTTGAAACACAATGTGAGGATATATGCTCACATGTCCCAAGGCATATTTAAACTGAAAAGATTACATGGACAAAAATGAGACTGTTAAGCGATGTGACATATTACTGGTTTCCTGCTGGATCTGCCTTTTGGCTGCTTGAACTAGGTTCATTGTATGAACCTGTTACTCTATGGGACAAGAGGAAACACAACTGTTGGATAAATACACACAATAACCAAAACATGAAACACCCTCCCATTAAGGCCACAAAACTCTGACATCCTTCCCAGAATTCCCCTCTTTTGAGTCGGACAGCCTCGATAATCAGATGCATATGAAACACACAGCGATAATTCAGATATGAAGCCGCACACCGCTCCAGCAAAACAAAGACGGTCGTGTCTGCAATGCCCACCAGATCTAAGGTAATCACAGCTGGAACAAATATCATGTTTGTCTGGGCCGGCTTCCATTCAGGCTCCCGTGTGCGGTGTGAGATCCCTGCAGTGTGCCCACGGCAGAGCCTGATACCCCACACTACCCAGGGGGAACAGTTTGTTACTGCTTTAATCCACATGACTCATTACTTTTCAATTAGTATTCATTATTAATTTGTTTTCTCTTTTTTTTCGTTGCGCCAATTCAAAAAATTGTCTTACCAGGCTGTCAAAAAAATAACCCCTTCCAGTAAATGTGAGTGGTGCAAGGCCAAGGATTAGCCGGGGAAAATATGGAAAACATCTTTGTCCTTCAAATGTGGGTCTCCCTTAGACCACTCCAACTGCTGCCAAAAACATCTGGCATAGACATTTCTGTTAAAAAAAGTCGATGTTAATGGAGACACAGAGTAGGAATGACTTTTAATGTGGCCTGAATACCACACATCCAGATTTATCTTTCCTCTCGGTTAGATTCACGCTCATGGCAGAATAATTAAGTGGCTCGCGACTGGCTCTGAAATCTGCACGGCTCTCGGTGACTGGTGGGACGGAACTACGGCATACTTGTCAACATAATGAAACAGCATCAACCGCACAAAAGGAAGAAATAAATAAACGCAGTGTCTGACGATTAAGCGAAAGAGGAGCAGAGCAGGGCACGAGTGTTTGCGCAAAGCGCTGCTGTCTCTACAGACAGAAAATGGCATGCTTCTTTGCAAAACGCCCATCGGACATTTTACAGATACGACATTGTGAGGGTTTTTTTTTTTTAAAGAAAAGCTTTGACCATTCGTGTTTGTAACTGTTCCCGGCAGGGCTGGACTGGGACAAAAAATAGGCCCTGCCATTTGGCTCAGACCGGCCCATCACTAATGAACCAATGGGCCGCTGTCCATTTTGGGGCGGCCGTTCGATGGCAAAAAAAGCATGTGATTGGGCCGGCCCAGTGTCAGTATAGAAAATGAACCAATGGGCCGCTGTCCATTTTTTGTTGGCCGTGAGATGACAAAAAAAAAAAAAATATAAATATATATTTATATTTTTTTAAATTAAAAATAATAATTATACCGGCCCTACCGGCCCAAAACTAGACCGGCCCACCGGGAATCGGCCCGGTAGACTATATAGCCAGTCCAGCCCTGGTTCCCGGTAAGGGACAGGCCTGGACTCCTACCTCCTCTCTCTCTCAGGACTAACTCACACCTGCCTGCAGTTACAGTGCAGAGGCCTCTCTGTGACCCCTGACCTCTGACCTCAGAATGCAGCAGGTCACAGAGGGCTGGCTCCCCGGCTGCCGCCTGCTGTTAATCACCGCCGTAATCCGCCAGAGGGCCGGGGCGCCAGAGGGATCAGAAACATCCTCAACTCCTCACTCCTCAGGTAGTCCGTTCTGATTCGTCACATAGCCCCGCCTTGCTATCCAATGAAATAGCTGGCACAGGCTATTGTGTCTATAGACTTACAGTTTGTACTGGAGGTCCATTCCACCCACTACAGGGACTGGCTAAAGTCACCAATATAAAAGTCCTTATTGTTCTCAATGGACAGCAAATTTATGTTATTTTTCACAGAGCAATGAAAATGAAATCTCCATCTTAATTTTCTCAGGGATAAGAGACTGTGGGAGGGTGATGTGGTGGCAGGGAGCAGCTCTTTGTCGTAGATGTTGCCGTTTTGTCTGAATAATTCGTTGGCAATTTTCATGAGCTGTACAGAGCAGGGGTACAGGTGGGGTGGACCCTCCACAGACAACAGACAGAGTGAGAGAGTGACAAATCCCGAAAACAGGCCGAAGAGGGAAGAAGATCTACCTGAGAGTGGATTTAGTATGGTGGAATGGGAATGCGCTTAGCAGTATGTATATATATATATACTGTATATATAAATATGCTATGTATATATTTGTAGGCTATGTATATTTATACTTACATACATACATAGCATTTCTTGCCTTCTATGTTTAACGTTAATGTGAGAGTTTTGTGTATGCTAATGGAAAAATAAAGACTTTTTTTGTTTGAAGTGTTTAGGTTAACATATATTACCACTCCCCAACTCTCTGAAGTCCTCCAGAAAGAGGAGAGAAAAGAACGTGGAGTATAACAGAAGAACACTGAACTGTAATGACTTCAGTTCTTGGCAGGGGCTCTAATTAAAACCAAACTTGTTTCTTTCAGTGAACAAACACGACAGGCGTGCCCCCCCCAGCCAAAATATTAAGTGAGTGCAGGTGCACCAGGAATGTTAGAGAGGGAGAGGGCATCAAAGAGGTGACCTCTGTGTGTGTGTGTGTGTGTGTGTGTGTGTGTGTGTGTGTGTGTGTGTGTGTGTGTGTGTGTGTGTGTGTGTGTGTGTGTGTGGAATGCATATATGTGTGTGTGTGTGTGTGTGTGTGTGTGTGTGTGTGCCTGTAGGTGTGTGTGTGTGTGTGTGTGTGTGTGGATGCGTACATGTGCAAGCCTGTAAGTGTGCGTGTGTGTGTGTTTGTTGTCCATGTGTGTTGTGTGTATGTTGTGTGTTTGTGTGCGTGCCTGTAAGTGTGTATGTGAGTGTGTGTTTGTGCTTCACACAAACAATACATGTTTGCATGCATAAAAAACATTTACACACAAAATACATATTTACACACATACAATATGTATTCACATATGTACAATACATATTTACAGATGTACAATACTGTATTTACACACATACAATACATATTTACACACATAAAATACTGTATTTACATACATATAATACATATTTACACACACAATATATATTTACAGACATACAATACATATTTACAGACAAACATTACATATCTACACACATACAATACATATTTACACAGAAACAATACATATTTACAGACATAAAATACTGTATTTACACACATACAATACATATTTACACTTATACAATACATATTTACACACACAATACATATTTACATACATACAATACATATTTACAGACAAACGTTACATATTTACAGACAAACATTACATATGTACACACATACAATACATATTTACACATATAAAATACATTTTTACACACAACCAATTCATATTTACAGACAAAAAATACATTTTATAGACATGAAATACATATTTACACACATACAATACATATTTACTCTTATACAATACATATTTACACATACAATACATATTTACATACATACAATACATATTTACAGACAAACATTACATATGTACACACATACATTACATATTTACACAGAAACAATATATATTTACACACATAAAATACATATTTGCACACATACAATACATATTTACACACATACAAAACATGTTTACACACAAACAATACATACTTACACACATACAATACATATTTACAGACAAACATTACATATCTACATACAATACATATTTACAGAAACAATACATATTTACAGACATAAAATACTGTATTTACACACATACAATACATATTTACACTTATACAATACATATTTACACACACAATACATATTTACATACATACAATACATATTTACAGACAAACGTTAATATTTACAGACAAACATTACATATTTACATATTTACACATATAAAATACATTTTTACACACAACCAATTCATATTTACAGACAAAAATACATTTTTAGACATGAAATACATATTTACACACATACAATACATATTTACTCTTTACAATACATATTTACACATACAATACATATTTACATACATACAATACATATTTACAGACAAACATTACATATGTACACACACATACAATTTACACAGAAACAATATATATTTACAAACATAAAATACATATTTGCACACATACAATACATATTTACACACATACAAAACATGTTTACACACAAACAATACATACTTACACACATACAATACTGGATTTACAAACATACAATACATATTTGCACACATAAAATACGTATTTACACATGCAATACTGTATTTATACACATACAATACATATTTGCACACATGAAATACGTATTTACACATATAAAATACATTACACACAAGCTATACGTATTTACAAGTATAAAATACATATTTACACACATAAAATATGCATTTACACACATACAATACTTATTTACACACATACAATACATATTTGCACACATGCAATACGTATTTACACACAAACAAATCATATTTGCACACATACAATATGTATTTACTCATGCAGATCATGTCTGCTGTGGAAGAATGCAGAGGGCAGCTTTAAACAGGACCAGATGCAGGGGTCCTCAGACACACACATGCACACACACACACACACACACACACACACACACACACACACACACAGACATGCACACACACACACACACACACACACACACACACACACACACAGACACACATACAGATGCAGGGGCCCTCACAGTTCCAGGGCTGATGAAGAGACCCTCTAGCTTCGGCCGGCTGGGGCAATTTCCTCTCTACCCCCCTGGCCAACACAACAATCTCCCCAGACTCCCCCACCACCCGCGCATTCATAATGCTAACCACGGTAATGGTCTATATGTGTTTTAGTTGGAGTGAGCTTCGTACACACACACTCACACACACACACTCACATAAACACTCACTCACACACACACTCACAAACACACACGCACACACACACAGACACACACACACATTCACTCACATGTATGCACGTGCGCACGCACACACACACACATACACACACACACACACACACACACACACACACACGCATGAACACACACACCTGTAGCCATGGTACAGGCTGAGGAGGAGCATGTTGTCTGTTCGTGTCTCCTGAACAAGGACCCAGAGTTCAGTTGTGTGCACTTTTTTCTTTCTCCCCAGCTTGGGAGACATTTTGAGGGGAATATGTGCAGAGAGAGGGGCCCCTGGGGGTACTGGGGAACACTGTGGCCTTGGGACCCAGGCCCGGCAGGGAGGAAGGAAATGCTTTAACATGGGGGGAGGATGATGATCAGTCAATACCATTAAGGAACTACTGACATCGACCTTACCTTCTATGGCACACAAATAAGGCACCCACCATCACAGAACCGCCAGAACCCTTCACCCAACACCATTACAGAACCACCAGAACCTTTCACCCCACACCATTAGAGAACAGCAGAACCTTTGGCCCCACACCATTAAAGAACCAGCAGAACCCTTCACCCCACATCATTACAGAACCACCAGAACCTTTCACCCCACACCATTACAGAACCACCAGAACCTTTCACCCCACACCATTACAGAACCACCAGAACCCTTCACCCCACACCATTACAGAACCAGCAGAACCCTTCACTCAACACCATTACAGAACAGCAGAACCCTTCACCCCACACCATTACAGAACAACCAGAACCTTTGACCCCACACCATTAAAGAACCAGCAGAATCCTTCACTCAACACCATTACAGAACCAGCGGAATCCTTTCTTTGTTCACTACCTGTATCCAAATACAGGAAGCCAGCACCAAAAGGCAAGAGGGCAAGGAGACGGATATCGGTCGATATGGCATGTAATGCAAGAGTGGAGGGTCTGCCCTGCTGGCACGCTCACACTGCCCCCTGCTGGCACTGCCCTGGCCGAGTGGAAGGCACATTTTCTGCAGGTTTTCACCAGGCTCTGTGTACAGGGGCACCTTTGTCTGCTCCTCGTGCACACACTCCACTCCTCGTGCACATACTCCACTCCTCGTGCACATACTCCACTCCTCGTGCACACACTCCACTCCTCCTGCACACACTCCACTCCTCGTGCACACACTCCACTCCTGCACACACTCCACTCCTCCTGCACACACTCCACTCCTCCTGCACACACTCCACAGCACTGGGAAACACACTCATGTTCTCAGGCACACACTCCACTCCTCGTGCACATACTCCTCCCTCGTGCACATACTCCACTCCTCGTGCACATACTCCACTCCTCCTGCACACACTCCACTCCTCCTGCACACACTCCACTCCTCCTGCACACACTCCACTCCTCCTGCACACACTCCACTCCTCCTGCACACACTCCACTCCTCCTGCACACACTCCACTCCTCCTGCACACACTCCACTCCTCCTACACACACTCCACTCCTCCTGCACACACTCCACTCCTCCTGCACACATTCCTCTCCCTCGTGCACACACTCCGTTCCTTGTACCCTCTAATAAACACACATGAGCATACACTAGCTCTAGTTCTGTACCCATGCTGGGTACACACTGAACTGATTAGGCTGGTCCAGTAGTCTGGGGCGGTACCGTTAGTAATACTGTGCATATGATTGAGTTTCAGCTGCTGAACTCACTGTGTTGCAGGGGGGACATTAACTCTGTATGGGACCACTCTGCATCACCTTCATCCTATGCTTGGACAGCCATCAGCAAAGTATCACAGTATCAGCACAGCCACAAGCTGATTCTTCATTCCCTTTTCAAACTCTCTGGTTTTGCAATACA